>PKRV01001403.1:661164-820712 GCA_003709505.1 Hyphantria cunea
TATATATATATATTTGTCGATTATCGCAGCAAAAAATAGTATATATATATATATATATATGTTTAGTTTTTTTTTCTATTTGACGCCTGTATTACCTCTGCTAAGTGTACTCATAAATAAGTTTTTATTAAGAAAAACCATCAGAGTTAACGGTCGTTACCATAACTTAGCAGAAAAATATTCTAATATATGTTATTTCTTTATTTAGAATTCCTTTTAAACCTTTATTTGAATAAGCTTTAATGTTGACAGGTCCATATGATGCATAATAATTCGGTGAAGACCAGGAGTAGTTGAGTTCGTTACAACCTTTAGAATAATTTTAAAACTCCAACGACCATAGTTGGTCAACATAACCGTGACGACGCTCTCATTCCCCAATCAAACCAGCCTATAAAAGTTTTCACTTATAAAACAAAAATTTTTTTCTAGTTTAAAGTATTTTAACATATTCGTATCGCATGAAAAAAACGTACTTTGGTCAAGTTAAACCTCGATTTTAAACTTAATTATTCGCCATAATAACATAAAATTATTACATCTGAAAAAAATACTAAAACGATTTTCTTAAGTAACTAAACCAACAGGGTACAACTAACAAGGCAATACCTATTCCTTTATAGCTCTTAAACATACGATACATCAACGTCACGGCTATCCACTCGTAAAGGCCACTTACACGTAACATATACACATGCAAATCACGACAGAACATTCTTTTGGACCCTAAAGGCCCACATAAAACATGTCCAGTAAATTAACCTGCAATAAATTAGTCACCCCTAGCTTTTAAGAGCCCCAGGTGGTTTGGTCCGCGCATAAATTGTGACCTTCTTGGGCTATTTCAATTGTTGATGAACTATAAGAAATGAAAAAGCAGGGTTGCTCAATTAATTAGTAGGCTACACTTAAGTCGAATTAGTAGGCTACGCTCCATTCATGAAAATAAATTAAGTTTAGCACAATTCAAATGCAAAGAAAAGTTTCGATTCAGAATTGTTATAAATAAGCTTGAAAAGTAACTTTTTTATTTTCATTGTGTTATTAATTTAAATGATATTTATAAAGACCAAGCCTTTGCAAAATTTGGATAACAAAATTTGGATTACAAAATTTGGATTACAAAATTTGGATTACAAAATTTGGATTACAAAATTTGGATTACAAAATTTGGATTACAAAATTTGCAAACAAATTATAAACTTCGAAAGTCCTTGTCAGTTAGGATTTCAACGCTGAATCGCTGCATCAATTTCCATGAAATTCAGGATGGAAAAACTTTGATTCTTGAGCCACGTAATAAGCTAATCTTAACCTCGATAATCGATATATACGGGGGCTAAAGCTAGTGACTCATATTTTAAAGAATTAAAAAACCAGACCACCAGACTGTATCTCATGAAGTACAAGTTGCATTTCAAATGAAACTGTTTCCATATCATCATTATTATTAGTAACCTACATAAGTCAGCTGTGAAGGGTTTCTTAATAAATAACCGAAATAGATATAATTTAACCCGTTATGTCCCCACCGACACCTACCGAAGACGGAAGGGTGTGCAGTACACGTTAGATCTTGTGGCATTCGCCCACTTGATTTATCCGACCACACTGCACCACAAACTAGGCGCCTGCCGTATTTATTGCCACAATAACCCTATTAATTCTGTGAGACTTTGAACTTGGTGTGGTCGTGTGGGCTCATGCGCCCTAATCCTTGCGCTGTGGGGACGAAACGATCCAGCGAAAGTGTTTGCTGGAATTATTGTTTGAAATGTGCGCGCAATTGAGGGTTAGTGGTTTGAAATAATTGGTCAACTGAATTTAGTTTATAGTTATGTATATCAATGAACATAGAAGTATAAACTAAATATATACTATAACAAGAAACCTATCAGTAGAAGACTATTAAAGCCATTTTTATAGAGAACTCCCGCACTAAAAATGTTTCTTTCTCACGGGGGACTTGTAATACCTATTTGAAACGAAAACAGAGAATACACGAACTCAGAACAGTAATTCGAAGATCACTCAATACTGTACCATGTGGGGATTCAACCCACAAGACCAGCAGGAAGTGTTGAGGCGATCGATTTAACCACTACGCCATTCTTATATCTGTACTTCTACACTAATATTATAAAGAAGAAAGATTTGATCGTTTGTTTGTTTGCATTGAATAAGCTCCGAAACTACTGAACCGATTTAGAAAATTCATTCACCATTAGAAAGCTAATTCCCCGAGTATCAGAGGCTATATTACGTATGCAATAAAGTTCGGAATCCGTATGAAAACTTCGAGACTTGTTCAAGTGTTCTAAGCTTGGAAAGTTTGCTAAGAGCGTGTTAAAATTTATAATTTAATATTTAAATTTTTGGGAAAATACCAATGTCTACCCGTGCAAAGCCGGCCTGCTAGTACATATATATATTCGTTTATATACCTACATATTTAGTATTATCGGGGATTATTCAGCGCCATGTAAAATCTATTTTGATTTTCACAATATTTAAAACGAACTTTAGACCTAAAATTTAGGTCGCAGTCAGACGATTAAAACTTGTGTGATAGAAATTATTCGCATTATTTTGTGAAGTAATTAGTTTACATATACACAGCTATATTATATGAATTAAAACAGGCCTCACGACCTCCAGTAACCTCACAATTCGACCGCAATTAAAGATAAATGTCACTTAAGTATACCTGGTTTATTATGTACTTAAAAGTAAGGGACCACCTGACACTGAGCAGTTCAAGACCCGGGAAACGTGACCTTGACCTTTCCGAGCTATCCCTTCAACCTTTCCAATCCTTCATAACAGCTATACCCTGTTCCTTTCTTTGCCTTGCCTTCTTGCCTAGGATTGTCTTCTCCTTGCCCTCTTCTTCATTAACTGATTGAGGTGTCTGTTTGTAATATCAAATTAACAGCTTTTCACTAAATATATAATGAAAGTATATACGGTTGGTTCACCAAAAGCAATTTTTAATTTTTCTATTTTTATCTTTCTGTTTGTTCTGGCTAATCTGGCTAGAACTGCTAGACTGATTTTGACGGGACTTTCACTGGCGTGTAACTGATGATATAAAGAGTATCTTAAGCTTCTTTTTCTTAGACTAACTTCGCCTACGCTGAATTACCCGCGTTGTTTTTAGTAAAGGTATAAATTTGCAAATGATTGGCGCAAATTGGATTAACGTTTGCATATTAATGGACATATCATAATTTATATTTTTCAGCTTTCTACTCTCTTCCTCCATATAAATAATAAATAAATATTTCGGACATCTAACACACAACGCCATCTAGTCCCAAACTAAGCAGAGCTTGTCTTATGGGTACTAGACAACTGATATGAATACATATATACTTTTTTTTGTAAATACATACATATTATACATAGAAAACACCCAAACTCCGAAACAAATATTTGCAGATCATACAAACATTTGGTCCGACCCAGGATTCGAACCCGAGACCTCATGGACAGCAGTCACGTACGCTACCACTGCGCCACCGAGGCAGTCAATATATATAACTATATTAAATTTCATACCTCTTCATTTGCCTAATTTGCTTAAAAAGGAAAAAAGTTTTTGATTCACGTATTAATTATAATTATATAATACTTAATAACAGCTCGGAGTTCGGAAGTTGGGGTCTGTACCCCCGCGCTTCGGAGAGAACGTAAAACTGTCGGTCCTGCGCCTGATCTCTCCCTGATCGTGTCGGTTAACCGTCCCATCGGATTATGATAGATAGGTAACAGAGAGTGCACCTGTGTTTGCGCACACACTTGTGCACTATAATATCTCCTGCTGGTATCCGTTGATACATACGAGCGCCCACGCTTACACTGACACTTAATACTCCAAAAAAGTAGGTGTACCCAACGCTAACATATGCTAGATATAATTTTAGTCCCACGTATGAAATATCATATTTACGTATTAGTTAGTACAGTCTAATCCAAATACATTTAAAAAGCTTATATCATAGAACTACTCAACTTATTTTCTTTATAATCTGCTGAGTATTAATTACACAGAAAGAAAATATTAAAGTGTGCACAAGTTTATTACTAGGGCACTTTAATTATTGTTCTACTAGCTGTTCCAAATAGTATTATCTGCGTCTCGTAAGTAAGAAATATATTCATGTCTCCTATAGGTCTAAGCTTCAAATAACACCATGGGGCGCAGTTAGTAACCTATATAGTTATTATTATTATTATTTCTAAAGACAACTCCCGCATTAAGAATATACAGCCTGTTTTGCAGGAGATTTTACAAATATACATAAAACGGGCACAAAGAACACCCAGACGCAGAACAACAAGTTGTGGATCACAAAAAGTGTTGTCCCATGTAGGATTTGAACCTGCATCACTTGGCGCAATAGAAAGCGGCGTGCGACCGCTTAAACTACTAAGCTAACCGTGCAGTCAAATAAAATATTAGTTGACTGAAATTATAACTGTAACTGGGTAACTACGCCAGTTCTTCTGAGTCCCTATTCAATCGTGCTATCCTATCTTAGGTACGCCAGCGAAGTACATTATTATCAAACTTAAAAATCAATTAGATAGTTTTGGAATGCATTGTAAGCAACAACGTGACATGATAGTATTTAAATAGTATAAAAACAACAATCCTCCTGAACGATTTTCTTACATTACGTAACAAAACCAATAGCATAACGTGTATTTAGCTGCTGATTGTACTAATATACTAAACACGTACACACGCACACGTGGGCAAAACCGAACACATTAATTCTATAAGCAAAATATAATCCATACAGCATTAACACATTTACTTCAATCAATTTCTAATCTAAATAACAGTGAATCTAATCTAATTAACAATTTTCAGTATTAACACAACAAGTTTATCAATGATTACTTATTAGCAAAACGACGGGTGTTTCCGCCAATCGCGGATGTGACCGCAGCCTTATTCAATTTGACTCATTGCACTAATGCGAAGCGGTCACGCGAATGACCGACCGAAGAATTAGGTTCACCAATCGGAGAAGATTGGAGGTACAGCCTTGCGATTATTAATCGCAATTGTTAACTCCGATTTCGATAAGTTAATGCATACTTATCGTATTTTAATCTAATTTATTTTGGTTATTAGCTTAAGCCCGCGACTCCGCTCACTTGTATGTCTGTTTTCACGATATAGATTAGCCTATGTCCTTCTTCAGGTATCAAAATATCTGCATACTGAATTTAATTAAAATCAGTGCAGTTGTTTAATCGTGAAAGCGTTACAGACAGACAGATTCACATCTTACATCATTAACTCATCAAGCGTGGTTCTCTTGTTTAGATAGATAAACCAAACAGACATTAAATTTGAGAGGCATAGACAAAGTTGAACGAGTGTGTTAGTATATTATCTTAACTATTACTAAAGGCGAAAGTTAGTATTGATTTTTCACAAAAGCGGTACAAGAAAAACGCATGAAATTTGGTACCAAGATCTGGTCACTTTTTATGAGAAGCAATGTCTAGCTAAAACTGCAGGTAACACTGCGGACCTCAGTTAATACTGTAACTAGAATATTCTCATTGGAATTTCAATGCATAAATTAAATTTTAAACTACAATTTAAATATGTATCTATACATCGTTTAAATAAATTAGTAATGCTTACTATGGCCAATTAGTGTGCCAGAATAACATAATGTAAGCACGCACATTATGTTTTAGTGCCTACTTATGTTTTAGTACGTACGGAATGTCTATATTGTTTTTACAACACGAAAAAGAGACGATAAAATATTTGAATTATTATAATAGTTTTAGAAACAGTTAATGTTGTTACAGTAAACCCTAATGTTGCCTAAAATAACTAAGATTTATTTGGTTATTCGGAACACAGAAAGTAGGTCTCTTCTACGTATTGCTCCACTTTTGTTTTTTCACTCTTAGTGAAATAAAAAAAGCATTATTTTTATTTTCAAACTTAATATCTTTAGTAAGATTCAAACTTCTTACAATTGTACATATAATAACCATAAAACGTAAAAGTGTATATCCTATTACGCCACGCTTTAAAAATCTGCAAACGCTCTCAAGTCCATGAAAAATACTTTAAATGAACACACTAGCGCAACATGTCACAAGATTTATTGCGTTATTTGTAGTAAGTAAGCTTTAAAAGGACCCAACTTTTGACAATAAGTTTGCTGCTTACATAACTCCCACTTACGCCAGAAAACTTACATTCAACTTGCTACTGAAAGTGCTTTTTTTCATTTTCTCACCTGCGACGACAAAAAACCGTTATCAACAGTCTGCAACTAAGTCTTAACTACCAATTTGAGAAATACCTTTTCTCGGCGGGTTTCGATCCAGGACAAGGCTTGACCTCCTTATTTTATGGACTGTGCCCTTCAATACTCCTAATACTCCTCATTGCGCCCGCTACGCCAAATCAAGCCGGGCTCTTATTATAGCGGTATTAGATAGCTTTCTTTTCAATATAATTGTAATTGCGTGAATTAAACAAATTAGTATTTTTGCAGTTAATATTTGCTTAATATCGTATTAAACTGTATGTGGATTTGTTCAATCTATGGTATAATGAATAGTCTAAAAGACTAAAACAAAGGCTATATACATACAAATAGGTATAGCTAATAAAAACACATTAAAAGTGGTTGAATTATGTAACTGTTTTTTAAGATATTTTTTTGTCCTGTACGTTCAAAATATATTTTGAAAATATTTCAAATGTATTTACAACGATTCCAGTTCATTACAACGGTTTTTTTCAACATTTATCAAATACCTATCATTGGTTTTATTCATTGATTCCATAACTTGTAAAAAAACTTTTGCATTTCAAATTAATGCAATTCGAAATTTATTCTGTAAAAAAAACATTCTTTCCCGAATATTTGAGACTGGGTAGGTCGTTTAAACGAATATTAATTACCGTTCTGTGACGTGAACACCCGGATATTTATACCCACATCTGGTCTATAATTTATGCTCACAGTGACAGATGACGCTAATGACGTATACCTACGTTACTGAAAATTATTTTAATTACATGATTTCAGTCTATTTTGCCTGTAACTGTAATTCGTAAGAGGATATCACTACATGTATAATAGCAGTGAAAGCTATCGCCAGTACACCGCTGTTTAGACATTCAGGTAAATAGGCATCAGTGTATGCCTTCATGAATACTATAGTCTTGCTTCATAAAAGTTACGTCTTGAATATTTTCAAATATATTTTTTCTAAAACTCTACTTCCTTTAAATTTCGAAGATTCTTGTCATTGGAATCCGTTTTAACTTCCTAAAACAATAAAATTTTATCAACGCCTTATTCCTGTTAAAACGGCTAAAAAGCATTTTCCATTAAGTAAACTCTTCAAGACCTCAAGTGCCATCCCTAAAAGACAGCCAAACTTTCATTTCAACGCTTTAATTTCGACAAAACCTTTGACAACGTTAAATATAGCCTTTATTGCTTTCGTAATAAAGATTTAAGAAATGTCAAGGGGTGAGTTTTCCAACCAGTGGCACAGAAGCCTACTGTGTTAACTTACGACGGTTTGGTTGCTAAGATTAAGGGGAGAGTGGGCACTGTGCGACACAGTGTCGCATTGTGCCCGCTTAGAAATAGGTCAATGTAGTGACAGGATATTACGAAGCCACGGTGTCAGACGCATCCGCGTTTAGTCGTTGGCTAAATGAGAAATAGCTGAATAACAGCAGAGAGAGTTTGCGCTTTGCTTTTAATCCTAAAGTTGGTTTGTGTTAGAGCAACATGTTACATCTATTGGTGCATTAACCACAGAGTACGTTCTAGTTTCGCTGAAAGCAAGTGTTAGGATTAGTCATCGATCTGATAGAATACTGTAAAACTTTACACAAACATATGAAATGTGTTCCGTTTTAGGCGAAAACACTCTAAGTGAGTTAGTACTCCAAAAACGGAATAAAAATGCAATAGCTTATCTACAAAGAGGTAGACTTTGTAACTTGTAAATAATTTCCTTACTTTTTTAGAGGAATTGTTTTTTTTATGGAATCGCGGGCAAACGAGCAGACGTATCGCCTTATGATAAGCGATTACCGCCGCCCATGGCCATCTGCAACACCAGAGGCGTCACATGGCGAGGGGTTGTGTTATTTGCCTGGGATATCCTCACTCACTCGGTGAAACATAGAGCAAGAGCTGTTTCACACCGATTTTCTGTGATGCCATGGTGTCACTCCGGTCGAACCGGCCCATTTATGCCGAAGCGTGGCTCTCCACTGTTTTTTTTAAGACTGGTGTTTTTATTTAATGTGGTCTGTTTTGAAGAAATCGGAAAACTTAAAGCAAACCCAATACCAGTCCGTCGGGCCGCTGTGATGTAAGTAGAGGCCTATGTCTAGCTGTGGACTGTTAAAAGCTGTTGATAATGTGATTTGTCCCTTACACCGTAAGGATATTAACAATTTAATCCTGTATTCCTTAAGCTAAATAACAGTCGTTAATTACAACGAAAATGTGTGTTGTCTACAAATTTACTTTAATGAGTACCTAAGGAGCACCACAATTTATCGCTTGCGTCGTCTGAGACCTAATTCTAGCAATTGTGGTTATATATTGGCATTCTTCACTGTCTCCGCGCTTATCCCCAGTGATAGTGTAAAAGCAATTAACTACTTGAAACCTTCGTAAATTTTATTGAGGATTTGTTATCTAAGTAAGAGAATGAGTCTTTCACAATTGCTTTTTTCGCTAACAATTTTTTTATAGATACAATATTACTAATTTACCGTCAACTAACATTTTTTTATTCATCTTCATCTCAGTGGTTGATCACTGCCAGGTTTCCTTAAAGTTTCTTCACAGCTATCGATCCTGTGCTATCCGCATGCAATGGTTTCCTGGGACTTCACCAGATCGTTACATAATTTCTTGTGGGGTGTTTTATTGTTCGTCTGCTGGTAAGTGGTAACCACTCGAGAACTCTTTGGCTCAATTGGTTATCTATTTCTTCTTGTCAACATAGTACAAGACGACTTTTGGGATTAGAAGTGATATCTTAATTTCAGTTTCTTTTTAATCCTTAATATTTCATTGGCGGTTCAATCAGTTTGAAGACTTTACCAACTAAATAGGCGTCATATTTCATGGGTTCTTTTAACAATTAAATCTGATTTATTTAGGATATATTAAGCTATATGTAAGCATTTTCTACAGGTACCTAATGGTTCGACAACCACTTTGACTAGATGAGAAACAAACTCCTAACAAACATCTTAGTCCCCCGGTGTTATCAGTACAATACTTTGCGCGTGGAAGATTAATGTCTTACAATTTTGCCCCAGTTTGCCCTAGCAGTTTTACAAGTTAGAAGATTATAGCGATTGGTAGAGCTAATTTTGTTTTATGGTCCTTCAGAATCAAGTCACGGTTCGTTCGTAAAAGGGTGGCATGACGGCGTACGACTAAAGAAACTGTAGCTGTTTATAGTTCGAAAGAAAGATATACAGAATAAAGAAAGGAATATATATTACTTACTAAATTATTTGATTGCGAAATGAAACAGTAAAAATTCAAAAAATATTAAGACTTTTTACCCGATTTACAAGTGAATCGCGGCCTTTTAAGTCTGGCCTGCCTGCCCTAATGGCCTTGTCCTTTTAAGTGTGGCTGTAGAGTAACTCTTTCAAAGAATATCTCGTAATGAAATTATTGATAAATATTAACCTTACTTTTGAAATAAGAGAATTGTGTGTAATATATAGGTATTTCCAAAAAAAAGTATATATAATTTTTTATCACTTATCTAGTTCCTATAGTACAGACTCTGCTAAGTTTGGAATCATATGGCATTGTGTGTTAGATGTATAAGCTATTTATTTTATTTATTTTTGTCTTTTAATTATAGCCTAATTAATTGTTTCTATCGCTGTAGCACCCACATTGTACCAATCGACAAAACCGAGTCTCTACGCCTGTTAAATTAATTGTAGCGCTTATGTCGCCAGCACACCCTCGATCCGCTTTGAAAAATCATCCCTCATTCGGTTTTTGGCACGAGATGTATAACTTTACGAACTACTTGCATTACCGTGAGAGAGCCACGCTTCGGTGTGAATTAGTCGGAGAGTCTGGAATGAAACCACACATAAAAACCAGTGTGGAAGAGCGCTTGCTCAGTGTTTCACCAAGTAAGGATACCGGAAGCCTTTGCCGCAACTCCTCACCCCAACCCTTCCCTCCCCATCCCCCAAAGGCCGGCAACACACTTGTGACGCCTCTGGTATTGCGGGTGTCCATGGGCAGCGGTAATCGCTTCCCATCAGGCGATACGGAATAAAAAAATATCCGTATACTGGAAAACGCTTGCTTACCAAAAAATTTTACAAGAGTTTTTTTTTACAGCTATCGTAATTTTTTATAAATTTATTTAATATGTTTTAGGGGTAGGCTTACTGCCGTCAACTAATCACTTAGGTTACTATAGTATAATATTTTAAATATATATTTACTCTATATTTTTCTTAAGTAAGAATTAAAGTCGTGACCTATGGCTTAACAGTGAGAATCGGCAGCCAATAGAACTGTCAATCTTCAACGATGTAAAAATAATTTTAATCAACAACACAAAACATCTCAAACATGAATAACACATTAAATACATTAGTATGAAATTTAAGATAATTCGTTTTCTGACGTTGTATTTTAAACGTTAAAAAGCTGTATTTTTAATAATAAAATATTTATAAAACGAGTACATGTACTATCATTTTCAGTGAAGCTACTAATGAGGTTAATGAACGAAATTCGATATTTTCTCCACATTCCTTTTTCAATACCCTTTTCAAAACCGTTCATTTATTAAACTGTTCTTCATTAATAATGTTCATTAAATATCAGTACACATTAAATTATTTTTTATTGCAATTCTTATTAAAATTCTCATTTCATTAACATACATTAATAGTCCGCACACGGACATAAGCCCCATAGACCAAATACATACATGGACATAGTACTTAGAAACTGTAGTGTCTGCGTATTGATTAAATAAATGATTACACTTACTTTATCGGGTGCTAACTTCTAACGATCTCAAGCCACAGTATTCATTTCAATTCAACACCCAAAACGAAACGGACTCATAGCCCCATACATACATAAAACACAAGGGGCATAACTGCTTCGAAACTTAGCGAAAGGGTCAGCAATAAAGAAGATTAAAACTATAGAGGGAGACCATTATCATTGGGAACGGTCGGGTGGATTCGGCAGGACAGTATATCAGAGGCAATTACCCTCCAAGCCTCTACACATGACCTGAAAGTTCAGCACTTCATTACTAGCCATCGGTAACCCAATTTTGTTGGTTATAGTAATGCACATAATTTTGTGCCCGCGGCGCCAGGGACGGGTGCAAAGAGCCGCATTAAAAAATATTATTTTTTATTACACGCCTACTTTTCTTTTTGAGTTGTTAAATTTATAGCTTTCGTCGCGTTAAGAGATTATTAATTGTTAAGTCATTTTTTTGTGGCATGCTTTTTACAGTTGTATTTTTGTTTAATGGAATAAGAGACAAACGAGCAGACGTATCGCCTGATTGTAAGCGATTACTGTCGCCCATGGACACCAGAGGCGCCACAAGTACGTTGCCGGCCTTTGGGGGATGGGTATGTGTATTAAACATGTAAAAAACATACATTTAATTTAATTTATTACATTGTATTGAGATTTCACTTAAGACAATCGCTTGTGTGTCACGGTCTTCGATTGTGAAACTAGGCAGAACCAGTACTATGGTAACAGGAGGACTATTGGCGAACGTACTATATTATTACTACATGTATATTATAGGTAAATTACATCCATACACAAAACAATGCACAATAAATGATCGTACTCATTACGCCGTTATTTTTTTCTGAATGCATATCAAATTGACGCTATTTAGCTGAGTCATCAGAATCAATAACTACTAGAAACGTACCTAGGATCAAGAAGATAAAGAAAATGTTTTTTCAACGCCGAAATGATCAAAAACAATAGAAAATGAAATCCATAAAAATTATTTAAAATATGTGTAAACTTCAAGAAAAATTATTTGGACAACCAATAATAACACTCAAACACACAAAAAACTAAATAAAATAAGAAATCAATTACTTTATGCAAATCATGTACAAATAGAAAACCCTAAGCTATAAAGAGAGAACAATATAGTATCAGCTGATACTATTAAATCCAAAAGAGCAAAATGGTGCCAATAAATTTGCCCCCGTTCGGCGACCCGAGTGCGTCCCTGATAACGATGGCGGTGACTCCCTTAAAACTCCATTGTGAATTTCAATCTAGATTTATTTAAATAGGCGAACCTTTGATTGCGTCGCGAGGTAAGCTCGTTACAACATAACAAACATAAATAACTAACTAACCTAAGCTTTATCTAAATGAGACAAGGTCGAATTTCGTTAGCACATACTGTAAAATAATTTTTGGTAGATGTAGTACAAACCCTTTCTGTCTAATAAGAGGATGAAAGGTTTTGAATGATTGTTTTATTTTTTTTCATAGCGAATGCTTCGGTTGCCGTTTGATATGATAATTCATGTAATAGGATGAGAGGGATGTGGTCGTGTGGATGCATTTCTGTGACTAATTTTTGAAACATTTTAATGTCAATCTGCCGTTAAAGGATTAGTGGTGACGAACTTTGACATGCAGTAAAAAAAAAAATAAGTAAAATTGAAGTAAGAAGCTGGTAAAATTTGTGATTTTTTTAACTAAAATTATTAATATGACTATATTTATTACGAGTTCTAATCTAAGGTAGTTCCATGCGTAATGCAAACTGTATATTTTCATATGACTAAATAAAATTAGGCTTAGGGCAATCACTTTAAAAGCTTAGGTCATAACAATGCATTACACTTGTCCACGATCGTGAGGTTCTCTATTCAAATTCTGTCGGTTTTAAAGTTATTTTATTAAAGTTATTATATTTTCAATATATGTTACGTATTATACTTAAAATTATTTTGTCAGAATCCTTATTTATTTATATAGCCAAAAACGAAACAAGATATATTATTTAAAACAGCAAACGTACCAACACCGAAATGGACCTGAACAACATAAATAAGAAAAACAAACTTCCATCAAAATTCATCAGACAAATTAGAAGCCAGTGTTCCGAAAAAATAAACAGAGGACCACGTTTTAATTGTAAATTGAATTAAATTTGTTTGAAAATCAACTTGGGTGCTTCGCTACACCGCCGCTTCGATACTTGGCTACCTCTGTGCTTCGCTAATGACGTCACGAGATACGTATCCCCCAGAAGTCAGACAGTTTTTTGATTAACTCGAAAAATTTGCGTCATGGATGTAATTAATGGCGGGTGTGGTTCGTACGTATCCGCAAAAGTCTGGAAATCATTATTTGTGAACGATTAATCGTGAACCCAAAAAATAAAAAGTTAATTTTCGTGTTTACGTAAAAAGAGGGGATCGTGAAATTTTCTGTTGAATTTAGTGATAGAATGATTAAAGAGAATTTTGAGTTACTTCAAAATGTAACACAATATGTTATCTAAACTCTAGTTTTGCGTTATTGAGATGCTTTTGCATAATTGTGCCTCCGGTCTCACACTTATCAACGAAACACGACAACACGAATGATGACATTTTAGGTTGGTCTTCCGGGAAAGTGTATTACAATACTGCATTGCAAGCAGGCCACTCGTGCTGAAATCAGCGTGGCTCAACTACCTTGAGCTGATGCCTCATAACCACATTTTGCTCCCATCTATGCAGTTTACACATAAACGAATAGAAAATTGATTTGATAATTAGATATATAATAATTGATTGTATTTTGCAAAGCTACATCCTGATATTTTAAATTTCCGCTCTATTAATTTTTCCTATCCACCGAACTCAAATAGCTTCAAAACCCGATGAAGACATAACAAAAAACTCTAAATATTCAAAACAAAGTAATGAAGTTACCAAATCGCTCAAAATATAATTACATCCCCGTCGCTTCTTTATTAAAATCATGACCAGAAATTGAAGATATTCCACGTCTTAATAAGTAAGCCCGAATATTCTAGATATCAGCAAAACTGTTCGGATGGCCTGACTTCTTAATGAAATTTTCGTATTACGACTTGCCGAGTCGTCCGTCCCTATCACTCCCACACAATCGTCTATCTCATTTACTCTTTCGTCGTGTAAAGGTGCAGTTTGGAGTTTTATGCGAAATTTATTCATAACTGTGTAATTTATCTGTGCCAAGCAAAACGCTTGGTAATGGAGAGGGCTGGGGGTGTTTAAGGGGGGGCTTAATTCAAGCTTTTCGTCAATTATTCCACACAAAAACAGCTCAGATTATACTAGTTTAAGAATTTTTAAAAATTAATTAAAATAAACATCAAAAACTAAAAAGGAAAACTCTTTAATTTAATACCTGTTTATCCAAATTTTGTATTTGTTTTTTGGTATAGCTAACATCAATTGATACCAGCAAATCAGAAAAAAACAGAGCATACAAAGCGCACTGTAATGCCTCACTTTTAGATAACGCTTAATTTTATTCTTCTAAGAATTTTCATAACGTAGACTAAATGATTTTTTCAAGGTGTAAACTCCATTAAATATAAAAACAAACTAAATGTTAAAAACTTACATAAAAACTTTGAGAAACAATATTTAACTTGGCAACAAATTATTCAAAAACGTTCTATTTTCAAAGGTTCTTTCAGAACGTTTAGGAGACAGACCATTATATTATTACGGTGTGGTAACCCTCCAACTGCCGAAGGCTTTGAAAATTATCCCAACGATGTCTGCATGTCGAAAGAATCTTTCGCAGGCAGTCGTCTATGAATGTATAATGATCACCTCAGAAAGGCTAAAAGAAATCCTTGCGAAACGTTTTACTGACGATTATAAGTTTTTATTTCTTTCAGAACGTATACAAATACCTAATCCTTTTATTATTTAAACTCTCATAAAACTTTGCAAGAAATTGAAATCGATTTTCTATCCAGAATCGGGAATAAAAAGTTCAAATTCCAATCAATCCGTCAAGTGAATATTTAGATAAATATCTTCTGGTCTGGTTCCTTAAACATTTTGCAAGCTAGTTCTTGGGTGGAAACCACACAGCAAAAGGACTGATCTCACCACAAGGACACAATAAGAACAATAAATTATTATACACCAACTTGTTTTATTCGAATTGGTATGTACATAAAGCAATCAGGTTTACCGCCATTAATAATTTGAAAAGTTAGTTGATTGAACACGACATATAAATTTACAAATATTTATCGTATTCATAAATATTTTTTCCAATATTTGAACCCTAATAACTATAATCCATAAAGCTTGTTTAGTAGAAATACAAATATAATTATTCCAACCCTTCGCGTGCCGTGACCCGTAGTTATAAAAATAATGATAAAAGCTAACAAGATGTAACAAAGTTGCCCACTAATTTATGCATATTACAGCTTTGGGAACTTTAAATAAATAAAAGTGATTTATAACTATCGATAAAAGTTTACCGCAATTTTTTTTAATATGATTGCGGAAGTTGACTTAAGATATCACTTGATTTCCGTAGAAAGTTGGATATAAGATTGGTTCTGTCATTTCTACTGATTTTTTGGCTTATTTCATAACACGAACAGTAACAACGAGTTAATGGCTAATAGTACATTATTTATTTTAAAATGATATATTGTTAGGTTCATAGGGTCATTCATATAAAAAAAGGAATAACTTAACAGTGCATATCTTATCGACCATTATTTCAACCACCTAGCCGTTCGAAATTCAAAGAGTGAATCCCCAATATTGAGCCAACAAGACTATTTAGACTTGCGGTGAGTAATTGTAATTGAAAGTAAGGAAATGAATAGTGTACTCAGGATATTTGAAAAAATAAAGACCTATCATGTTCGTTTCATAAATATTTTTTTCGCATATACCAAGAAAAAAGAATATTGTTCATACGTAATTAAAATTCCGAGAAAATCATAAAACAAGTTATAAATTATTAAAAAATAAAACCTGATTACGTTAATATTACAGATAAAACATATAAGCTATACATATATATTCCTAATCACCGTTAAAAATTCATTATTTTGATAACACACTCAATGTGTTTTGAAAACATTTTTTTCTAATCTATTGGCCCATAATCCAACCTTTCCCCTCATCCCCCTCCCCATCCCCTAAGGCCGGCAACGCACTTGTGAGGCCTCTGGTGTTACGGGTGTCCATGGGCGGAGGTAATCACTTACCATCAGGCGATACGTCTGTTTGTTTGCCCCCTATTCCATAAAAAAAATTACATCACTGAAATAAAAATACAACAAGCGCTTTAGGCTCCAGGGCGTGCCAACGAAATATACATATATTACTCATATATTACTCACTCAATGTGAAATTTACTAAAATGATACGTATGTTACATACCCTCTAAATAGATTCCACATATAAACGTACGCTGTAAGTGCTATCAGGTATCTGTCGTGAAACCAAATAGAGTGAAGCACAATTTGAACTAACTGCAGCTAACTTAAGTCTCGTGCAGTGCAAGGAATCCGCGCGAACATTTGAAGTACATTATAATTTTCCAAGTGCAACGACTCGGGGATAATTTATATATATCAGGCTTACTCGATGAAGGGTTAATGCAGGAAGTCGTTCTAACTTTGAATTACCCTTATTATTCGTAATATTTTGAAATCCACTTCAAAAAATTCGTTCTCAAACTAATTTTCTTTTTTTCTCAAAGTACTGAGACTTTGCCACTAAAGGCCATTTAGGCCGAAACTAAGCAGAGCTTGTATTATAGGTACTAGACAACTGATATAAATACATATATACTTTTTGTTGTAAGTACTAAAATATTATACACTCAAAAGTTGAAACAAATATCTGAAGCTCATACAACCATTTGTATGATCTGCATTACCTGGAAATCGAACCCCAGACCTTAAGCACAACATTCGCATACGCTACAAGTGCGCCACCACGGCAATCAATTATGTTCAATTTAGATTTTTTTTCTTATTTAGTAGGGTATACGTAAACCATAACGTTTGACGGAAAGGAGAGTGGTATTTTTTGAAAATTATTATTTCAAAATCGGTTCTAGAAAGGGACATAATATTCAACTAAATAAAATATAATTTTCTAAATTGTCTCGAAATGATTTAAACCGTGGGAGAGCCACGCTTCGGCATGCATGGGCCGGCTCTACCGGAGAGATACCGCTGCCTCACAGAAAATCGGTGTGAAATAGCGCCTGCGCTGTGTTTCACCGACTGAGTGAGGATACCGGAGGCCCATAATCCAACCCTTCTCCTCATCCCCCTTCCCATCCTCCAAGGTTAGCAACGTAATTGTGACGCCTCTGGTGCTGCAGGTATCCATAGGCGGCGGTAATCGCTTACCATCAGGCGATACGTCTGCTCGTTTGCCTAACCTATTCCATAAAAAAAATATAGCAAAATCTCAGTATAAACGATAGTTGTAACCTTATTTATGGGATGAAATAGATAATCTTATAGAAGTATGTGCAAAACGCGAATATTGAAAGCGATTTCAGTAGGTGTTAAAAACGCGCGTGTCCAGCCGCCGGTAACCTGTTTAATCTACAGTGCTTCGGGCAAACGTGCGCCACCCGAGTCTGGGGCTCCACTTGCAGCGATGAGCGGAAATATTTTCCAATACCATTGTTAATTAACGCGTCTCGCCAACAAGCTTTACAGCTTGGCGAGTGTTTAATTTATTGTCAAATGTAAAATATCGTTGTTTAAGTAAATAAATAAAAAAACCTTATGATATAATACAATGCCAATGAACTCTACGTTTAAGCAAAACTCACATCATCATCATATTGTAATAATAATAATATATCTCTTTATTGTACACCTGATATCTAAGTATATAACTTATTGCCATACCAGTAGCAGATTTATTACTCATAGGCAATCTCTTCCAGGCAACCATGGAAAGTGTAAGGCGGTACCTAGTGGATTTGTTACGATTTTTCGGCTAAACCGCGGAACCGAATCAATTGAATTTTATAATTAAGATCCTTTAATCCTTGAAGAATTACACAAGCTACTATTTACCGTAATAACCGACATACAAAAGCTAGTAAAATATACTTAACAACATACGTAAAAATGATAATTTAGAAGTTGGTATAAATAATTATTTGTATAATTTTACGATTGTCTTTACGTACGATGTGAATAAAAAATACGAGATTTAGTCAGCAACTTTATTGCTAAATTTTTTTTTTTTTATATTTAAGCTGCCAAACTGACTCTGCCCTGCCTGATGGAAAGCATGAGCAGAATCCAAGAGTGTTGGTCACCATCCTCAATTCGAAAAAGAACAATGCAGCATGGTGACCCACACTATGGCGGCCTGGTGTGAAGGGGCTGGTGAGGGGGATAGGGGGCGTTGGATTGGGGTATGGGCCTCCGGTATCCTCATTCACTCGATGAAACACAGCGTAAGCGCTGTTTCACACCGGTTTTCTGTGAGGCCGTGGTATCACTCCGGTCGATCCGGCCCATTCATGCCGAAGCCAATAGATAATTTATTTTATTTATTTATATCTTTTTCGTATACATAAAATTAAAAATATAACAATAAATGAGATACAAAGTTATAGAAGTAAGAATTGACGGTCTTATCGCTCACGGTGATTTCTCCCAGATAACGTTAACCAGTTTATTAATACAACAGTAACACACCATGAAGTGGATATTCTAAATTTATTAATATCTTGTAACTGTACAATCAAGAACATATTTCACCTCCTCGCCGTCACTGCGGCCCCACAAGCCCGACAGCAAACCACGTCCGCTTGTACATATTCCCAACGCGTGGTAGACTAACAAACCTAAATTCTATTACCAAATTACTAAATGTCTTGCCTTCGCCGGCGCTAACGAAATATCATATCTCAATTTATAAATTGTATCATACTCGTAGAGAAATAGTGAGAACTAAATTAAATATGATATTGCTTTTTTATTTTTGACTGCATCTTTGGTCTAGCGGTTGACGTATGCGACTGCTGATCATGAGGTCTCGGATTCGATTCCCAAGTCGGACCAAATGTTTGTATGATCTACAAATATTTGTTACGGAGTTTGGGTGTTTTATATGTGCAATATGTATGAATTTATAAAAAAAAGGTACAAATGTATTTATATATCAGTTGTCTAGTACCCACGGTACAAGCTTTACTTATTGGGACTAGATGGTGTTGTGTTTGCAATGCCGCCATGCTGGTGACGTCCACGCCTTCCTATGTCATAAAATTTTTGGCGGCAAACGCTCAATCATTGTAGTTCTCTCTTCCTTTGAGCTTATGTACGTTGACGGAATAGTTTCATGACGACAATTTTGAAAATCACACCGAATAAATACAAAATTTTGTAAAATAGGTCTAGGCTCATAACCTAATAAAACGAATCAATTGGTGTTCAACAACAGACTTTTTAATATATACTAGACAGAGTAGATAAATGGCACCTTATACCCAAGAGATGGCGCTACTTGTATTAACGAAGAATATATTTGTTTTAAACTAACTTTAGTTTCAACAATAAATATCTGACTTTTTTTTCTTTATATTATATATTAATACTTTACAAACATGACAGAATACCATCAGAATGCAATGGTAACCAGACTGCCGATAAAAGTGGTTTTATGTTCCGAATACATAAATAATTTGAAGTGTGTGTTCGTAATATTAAAATAACCGCTTTTTACTACCTGCATATGTATATACGCGGTACATATATTAATCGTTTTTTTAAATTTTTGACCGTCTGACTGTTATTTCCGGGTCTGGAACGGCTGGACCAATTTCGACGGGACTTTCAGTGGCAAATAGCTGATAACATAAGAAGTAACTTAGGCTACTCCTTTAGATTAGTTTCAACCCGCGGCGTTGCCCGCGGTTACAACAACAAACGCTAGTGACACCGCGGGTTCAGCTATTACAATATAAAAATTCCGAAAAATAGGCATGATTGACACAAAAATATTAATTTCAGTTGAAAATCAAGCCTGTCGCCGGTGCCTAAGAGGTCTGTCGATATACATATTTATAATCTATATAAAAAACAACGTATTACCTAATTTTAAAAATCAAAATGTAAGTTAATTTGTTAAAATTTCACACCACACTTCTAAACAGATTTTCATAAAACTTTTCACGTGTATTCATTCAAAATGAAAAGACAATAACATAAAAACATTATGGTCTTTATGTATATTTTAAGTTCTTTATTTTATTCAAAAGTACCCACGTCAAACGTTCGAATAATCTGAGTACGTAATGAGTGGCGTTTGACTGTTTATACCATTGTTAGTAAATATAACATCTCAACAACAAACATTTCAGCAACAATAACACAGTAAGGACAAAAAATATATAAAAACAGAGTCAAAATATTCGCTTATAAAGGGGAGGCTCGACCGAAAAGGATAAACACGTTAAAGGGTGCTGTTGGCTCTGCTATCCACAAAGAAAACACTTATGATTGTACGCGACGGGCGTTAGGGGGTTAAATGGAGGTAGGGGTTGAAAGGCGATCGAAATTTTTGCAAACACTTCTCCATGTGAGGCAAAGGCGTCTTTTGTTTACATACGGCCTGTAAGAATTTTTGTTATTCTTTTTTTATTTAAACGTCACTATTGACGTTTCATTTGATGGCGCGAAACGATTGCAACAGTGATTGCATGGCCGAATGACATCTATTTTTTTTTATTAGATCGTGTTCATGTTATATCGCTCGTTTTATTTCGTGTATTTCGTTTTGTTACGAGATGAACGTACGAAAAATATCTAACATTGAATGGGAGTAGTAAATTACATATTTACAGCGCCCATTCAATCTTAGATATTTTAGATATTCAATCTGGAATAGCTGTTTTTGTATATGAGAAAGAAAAATGATAGCTAGATCAAACTTCTTTATCAAATGAATAATTTTTTTTCTTTTGTATATTTTAACTATTATAACTGCCCCTAACGGGACTACAGTCAGTTTCAAGATAAAACACCACAGAGCTATTTCTAATGTGACCGATCATTTATAATCATAAACTAAACGAAAAAACAATTAACTATTTTAATTTATTTCTTTGTGGGCACAAACACTTTCTTAGGTAACTAAATTAAATGGCGGTTTGTAATTCAGTATTTAAAAAAAAACAGAATACTACACCTCTTTTTTCTAGTAATATTTAAACACTTTCATATTCTAATTATGAAAAAAAACTTTGCTATATCTATTCATAGTTTATCTATGTTAAACATAAATAATCGCCGTGTCTGTTCTCCGCAAATATGCAAATTACCTCTCACACACGTGTAAACAGCACTCCAATAATATTAATTTACATTAATTCATTGTTTTAAGAGATGTAAATCACACTCACCCATATGTTTTAATTACTTAAGTATTGAATAAAACCTCGTTCATTAATAATCTATATCATTAACCGCATAATGTATTCATTTCCCGCCTTTTTTGCCATGTAACGAAATGAATAGTTAATTTTAATTTTCGTATATCATCGTAGTAAAGTCTTAATTTAAGCTGTGAGCACACAGCGATCGGTGGGCTTAATTTCGTGAATTTATAACAAGTATTACAATTACTTAAATTAACGGTCACTGCGCCATTTTGAATTTCCTGTAACAACAATATATTGACCCCTTCACGATTATCTGCATGATTTTTTTACGTAAATTAATTTACTGGTGCATCACAATGTAATTAGTTTTATCTTTAAATACTTGTAATAGTTATAAAATGCCGAAAATTATGTGCAAGGCTTTATATATATGCTTTAGCAATGGCTTCAGTCGTTTTACGAAATAATAAAAATAAGTGGGAATATCCCTTTGGGGA
Source organism: Hyphantria cunea (assembly GCA_003709505.1). Taxonomy (NCBI): domain Eukaryota; kingdom Metazoa; phylum Arthropoda; class Insecta; order Lepidoptera; family Erebidae; genus Hyphantria; species Hyphantria cunea. The sequence goes on from PKRV01001403.1 coordinate 683,150, forward strand.
CGGTCTGCCATTCATTTGCATATCAATTACTATTTTCCAATACAAATAGAAATATTAACACAGTGGCCCATTTACAACGCTATAGTCAATATCAACAAATAATATTATTGTGAGCATTGAGTAATTTAAATTGTGAGCATTGAGTAACTGCAACAGAAGAGAATGACCTGACATTACTTACTTCTTGATTGTCCCAATGTTTCCAAAACTTGCGTTTTTTGAACACAATAATACTGCGAAATTTCAGCCTTTTAGAAATACCGTTGATTTTAGGGTAAGATAAACAGCAAATAGTTATTTAGTTTAAGAAGCCAGACACCGTGATTTATGAGTTTTGTTAAAAATGCCGTCTCTTAAAAAGCAGAAGCTAGTTGTATAATAGACAAACACTTAACTCTTTTAACGCTATATACTCATACTACTCCAACTTCGGACTCAAAAACCTACTAACAGAGGACGAACTTCAGACGAGTGATCGAATACAAACATGCCGGTGTGCGTTGGCCTTAGAAAAACATCGATACTTCTTAAGAGGCGTTCGCTGCACTTGGAAGGATGCAAAGAAAACACGTACAAAGATGAGTTTGTTGGAAAACAATATTTACTTACAGTCGTTCTCCAGTAATATAAACGCACATTAGCGGAATGTACTTCTTAAAAAGTTACTTTTATTTTTTGAAAAATCAGTCTTAATTCTGAATTCAAAAAAGTTGCATTCATAATGAATAGAAATCACTGTTGTTGGCTGTAAGTTTCAAATAACATTCAAAATAAAATGACAGCATTCATGCTGCCGTATGTCATTGGAGAGTCCAAGGCCAGAGGCTCAATGATGCAGAAGCATTTCAATATGCCTTCATTATATGGGTCACTATGCTGCTTTGTTGAATTGTCTGCAATCGCAATATCTTCCATCTGGCAGAGTGAAGTCACTTTGACAGCTACATATCTATTTATATTAAACGAAAAAAAAACGTATTTTCTACGAAAGAAAAGATTCTTCTTCGTTCCAAAAAAATATTATTTTTGGTACCTTGAAATATTTCAAAATCTTCTTACGATACAAAGTCTGGTAAGAAAATACTTCTTGTAACGGTTCATCGATTTTTACCATTAAATCTGACTATTATACTATCAGTTGCCACAATCTCATATCTAAAACTAATACTCAAATGTATATTATGACAAATTTCATATGTGACCATATACTATATAGTAAGTAATAATATCGAAAGCACATACCTACTTTTCAATCGTAAATAACGCTAAGTAACAGCCCCTGGATAGAAATATCCTTTGAACGAGATAAATTTTCGTTGGTATAATTCCCTATATCTGTACAAAAAAATATTCGTCGTCATATTGAAAATACTGACGTATCGGACGAGTTTATTTTCGTTATTTATTGTTGTTTGAATCACAACCGATATTTGATATTTGTCGCTACACTCCCAACGTTTGATGGCTGCAAATACACGAAACACGCTTTCAATCTGTCTAATACACGTGAGAAATTAAATAGACTTTGACCAAACCCGTTTTTAATTTTGAACCCTTGACGTCAAACTTTGTTTTATATTTTTATGGGTTAGGTTCTACCTCAGTGTACTAAGAATAGAATTTAACAAGAGTTGAGTTTTTCTAATGCATTTTAAAACGATCTAAAGTATTTTACTTTATAATCTGTATTTGTTATAAATTCGAAAGTATTTCTGTTTGTTACTTTTTCACGGCTGAACCACTGCACTGATTCCAATAAAATTTGACGTGAAGATACTTTGATTTTTGAGAAAGGACCCAGGCAACTTTTTGCTGCGACAACTGATATACAAGCCAGTAGAACCACTGGCAAACGTTTATTATTTGTAGGTCAAGTCTATAACATTTATGAATATATTTATTACTATTTTAAATTAATATTTACATGTAAACATTTTACGTTTTTTTTTCTGTTGCAGGTAAGACTACCATACTCATGAAGCCAATATAGTAAGTACTCAGGATATTGAAAGCTATATAACAAAAACTGTCACCGCGTAAATGTTGCGAAGTTATTATTAAAAACAGTTATTGAAAGACACTTGATAGAATAAATTTCAAAAGTCGAATACATTTTGAAACAAATTGAAAATCGTTACGATCAGTCGTAGTCAAACAAGGATTCGAATTTTTCTCTTACACAATAGGCCGCCCATGCGTCAAATAGCTTGCGTAGGTATTCACTGAAAAATGTACCTAGAACCGTTTATTTTGGAATGTTCTAAAATGTTTCATACGTTCGTCGTGTCGCACGCAGGCCTCGGAACGAACCAATCAGAACAATGTTGCTCCGAGTGACGTAATTAAGAAGTTTTCAACTCAATCAGTCCCTTTAATATTTGAACAAAACGAAAGTAATCTCTTTAAACTGTTTTAGGTACAAAGTTGTGCGGAGGCACACGAATTAACGTTTCCTTTAGCATGGTTGCCATACTGTTTTGTAATATAAGGGGCGTGAAAAAGCATCTCACCAGGCCGCCATAGTGTGGGTCACCATGCTGCATTGTTCTTTTTCGCATTGAGAATGGTGACCACCACTCTTGGATTCTGCTCATGCTTTCCATCAGGCAGGGCAGAGTCATTTTGGCAGCTTAGATATCAAAAAATATATATATATATTGGTACGTTATAATATGATATTAAGCATGTTTCTTTCTCATTAGTTTGTTGAAGATAAACCACTTACTTCACCTCATTTTGGATCCAACATGGCCCCTTATTCAATCAGAGGTCACATTCTTGATAAAAATTTCTTGCTCCTGAGATTGGTCCCACTACTGGTGGCTAAAGGCTTTATTCTATGAATCACTCTTTTGAGTATTTTCTGGTACCTATTTGTACTTCTGATTCGTGAGAGTTGTTAGGTTTCAAGAATCATGTGAACAGGTAGAAAGAAACAAGGGACCATTACATATTATGCATGCATATCTTAGTGAATAATAGCTTACAGTGGTTGTAGATTTAACTAAACTAGACTTTATTTAAAATAAAATACCATTATTTATTAAAGAGATTTCAAAAATATGAAATTTTTTTGCATTGGCAAAGCACCAAAATTTTATTTTGAAATGCCTAAGTTCGACTGATAATGTCTGACAGTATTGTTACCTGGATAAGTTATAACTTAACTTTGTCGTTAAAATTTTCAAGACCTAAACAGCAAACCAATAAAGTAATTACGGTGAAGTGAACTAGGTTCAGTAACTTTGCCAATTTTAGTCGTGTCAAACTAAATTTCAGACCACGAAACGTTATTTGACACAAGCGAACTACATAATGATATTCAACTTAGTTTACACTGAAGAATAATAAGAGTGACTTTCAAGCAAAGAAAATTATGTATCCTGATAGTCTATCTTGACTTAATCTACCATCTCTCCAATTTTCCTTACATTAACTCCTTGCTGGAAACAAGAGTAAGGTTATGGGAAAATTTATTACAGCTTTCTGAACTTCTGCAATGATCGCGTAGTGACTACTAAAATAGTTCTTTAATTGGTCTAGAATTGGCATCTGCCAAATTTAAAAAGGAGACGGGGAGTAGTATAAAGGAATAAGTATTGGGATGTTGTCCATTCGTGCCGAAGCGTGGCTCTCCCATGGTTGTCTGTTTTATTAGTTGTGTGCTGAAGTAGTAGTTAACTAAGTCACAAGTTTATTTTATGTTGAATTTGATTATTTCGCTATATGTAGTGTCAAATGTTAATAGTTCAGAGTTATAACTTCCTACAAAGTATCTATAGACTAAAACAATAATAAAAGTTAAATAATAGGAATTGCGGGTGACGTAGTGGTAGCGTAAGCGACTGCTGTGCTTGAGATCTCGGGTTCGATTCCCGGGTCTTTTCAAATGTTTTTAAGATGTGCTAATTTATTATTTCGAAGTTTGGCTGTTTTCTACATATAATATGTATGTATTTACAAAGTATATATGTATTTATATTAGTTATCTAGTACATATAACACAAGCTCTACTTAGTTTGGAATTAGATGGCGTTGTGTGTTAGATGTACGAAATATTCATTGATGTTATAATTTATATCAACTGTCTAGAACCTATAGTACTTATAAGTCCTGCTTAGTATTATTAGACTTGGTATTATTATGATCGATCATGGGATTTACATAAGTAGAGGAAATAACTTCTTGTATAAATAAAACACACTGAAAATCTCCTATAAATGTTCTAACGAAGAAACTACTTGTTGGATTTAGTAGGAACTAGTCAAAGACATTAATAGCAAGTTACATTTAAAATTCATAAATAATAAGAGCGCCATCTCTGGAATAAGCCAAGAACTTTCCTCTCACTCTGGTACTGTAAATGGCTGCAATCAAAGCACTCTACTTTTCTTGGAAATAAATTACCTTTTGATGTCCTATTTCATTTCATAAAAGAACAATCCGGAGAAGAAAGAAAGCCACTTTCGCTTGAATGTACTCAACACAAGTATCTTAATACTAATCTGGATTTATTTCCATTCTTTGCATCTTCACGTGATTCCATACAACTTTACTTACAATTTCTTAGTTCTATAGAAGTTTATTTTAGTACGTTTAATAATTCCTGAACCAACGAGTGGCTCTTCAACCTTCACCTGTAATATTCAATATATCCTCACGTGAATGTTCTGAATTCTCAAGGACTCACCTGCTGCGTATTAATACTCCAATTAAAACTTTGCTTGTACAAAAACATTTGAGCGAGTGAATACCAAGGAGGCCTTACAATTCTTTAGCAATTCACCTAAGGTTTAATTAAGACTTTATCGAGAAATAAATAATAACAAAGAAAAATATATTTTGGAGACCTAACATACAACGCCATTCCTTTCATGATCGTAAGCTAAGCAGAGCTTGTGCAATATATACTAGACAACTGATATAAATACATACATACTTTTTTTATTGATTCATACATATTATACATAGAAAACACCCAAACTCAGAACCAGAAACCAGTATTTGCAGATCATACAAATATTTGGTTCGACCCAGGAAGCGAAACCGAGACCTCAAGAACAGGTGCCGCGTAAGCTACCACTACGCCACCGAGTAAATGTTTTTTGGTTATACCACCAATGATGATATTATTTTCTAGAGGGTATTTCTATTATTAAAATGAAAGATACATCTATTTGTTTACTAGTTTTGATTCGAATCCGTTCAGTTGTTACATCGTAGAAGAACAAATATTTAATGTATATCTTCAAAAATATTCAAATAAATTTCGATTATTATAGTCTGCCAGTAATAATTTAAGACGTCTGCACATACTTGTTTACCAGCAAAGAATCGATTTCTTGCAAGAGATGACTCAATTAAAACATTGCATTCTATTGACATTTCATATTTTGGAATGTAACCATATAGAAGAAAAACCGTCTCACACAAAAGCCTGGCTGTACTTTTTATTATTCAAAGTAATTTATCACGTACAACTCATCTAGAGTTTAAATTCTAGAAACCATAAAATTAAGAACCGCATTTCCCAAGACCCATTTGGCAAGGAAAAAACTTTTCAACCACTCCTACGAAAGTATAGGAATCTTAAAAAACATTCCGATCACTTTTGAAGTCTACTCGACGGCATAGTGATAAATGCACTAAGTTTGTCTACGTCAGCAAAAAAAGCCTTGGAACGCTCCGGTAACGGAAATAAGCACCCTACGCGCCCCGCGCTGATTGGCAGCCGTAGACGTACGAAAATTGAATGCGGATGTTTAAAATGGAACATCGCTGCTTGAAAACGGTTATACTCTGTTCTTTCATTTCAAATAGTTTTTTTTTCTATTATTATATATTTAGCTCAGTTCTCAATATATGAACCGTGTTCGTTAAAACGTTTCGCTTATTCTTGACCACCCAGCAACGTGTTTTTCTAACGCATTAATAATTTTTTTCATAAATTCTTACCTACCTTACCTACTTCAAGTTTCCACTTTCCCATAAAATTTATTTGCAGTCCATTCTCTAATGAGATGAGACGTGATCTAATACATACATCTTTTTGCTTAGAAATTATTTTGTTTTTAAAACAAATAATTTGGTTACAAAACTGCCAAAATCTTGTAACTTGGCAGGTTAATCCTCTTATGTAGATATTTTTTGCACACTCCAATAAGAGTGTTACTAGAAATGTATAACATTTAAAAAATAACACCTGGGATACTATTTTTAGTATATTGAAGTAACATGGTCTTTCGAGCCATACACAAAATGGATAATTTTAATCCTTGTCATATAATTTAGTGAGCAAGTTATATAGTAATATGAATTTACCATTGCCAACATTGCAAGTTTTTTGTACAGGAAACCAAATATTGAAATTTCGACATGCATGCGATAATATATGAAGTAAAGGCGCTTTCACAATGTGACACATATTCAAAGTGCTCTATCTCTCTTAGTCATTTCCCAAAGGAATCAACGGAGCACAGAAATCTTGCCTACATGTGTTTCGGCGTCTTATTGATTTGAAAACGTAACTCCTGTGAACTTAGTGATTCATTTATACATAAAAGTAAAGTCAAAGTATTATTACAAACGAAATCTTGGGTACGAAAATCAATGTTTTTTGTTTATAGCTAAGAATATTGAAAAATTAACTTTTAAATGTCACTTATCGTTTATTCATCATTATTTATCGTAACTGTCGGGTCGGTAACTAAACTAAACGAGCGGACGTATCACCTTATGGTAAGCGATTACCGCCGAACATGAACACTGGCGACACCATGACACCAGAGGCATGACTATTTACAGATTATTGCGTTGCCAGCCTTTGGGGGATGGGGAGTGGGATGAGGGGACGGATTGGGGTGTGGGACTCCGGCATCCTCACTCACTCGCTAAAACTCAGCGTAAGCGCTGTTTTACAACGGTTTTCTGTGAGGCCGTGGTATCACTGCGGTCGAGCCGTACCATTAATGCCAAAGCATGGCTCTCACATGGATAAATAAACCACGGATGAAAGGTTGTTGATAATGGGGAAGAATCTATGTGAAATCATATTACAGTAGGTTAACCCAATACGTACCTTTTACAGTCAAAAATAATTCTTTGTATCGTTTACTACATTGAAAGTTATTTAATTAGTACATAACATCAACAACATCATCTAAAACCCATAATGTCTCACTGCTGGGCTCGGGTCTCCTCTCAGGAGAGGATTAAGGCCATACGTCCCCATACTGGCCAAGTGCGGGTTGGGGACTGCCTAGACAACGTTGTGGCTACGTCATCTTGCCGTTGGATGTTTTAAGCCGCCCAAAGGCCTCCAAATAAGTTTCACGACTGTTATCATATGATATCAACGGGGACCAATTGCTTAACGTGACCTCTGAATCACGGGGACGCTCATGGTAGCATGCCACCAGCGGTCACCCATCCAGGTACTGACCGCGCCATCGTTGCTTACATTAAATTTAATGAAAATTGTTCAAAAAATATTAAACGGCAATTAAGATATTTAATATAACGAATGAGCTAACATAAACCTAATTAAGTTTAGTTTACTATATAGTATACTATACGAGCTTTTGCTCGCGGCTTCGCCTGCACAGAAGTAGACATTTTCATCTCCTATTTTACCCCCTTAGGGTGGCCTTTCCAAAATTCTCTTCTTTGTGCTCACGTACCTTATATAAAGAACCTACATTCAAAATTTCAAGATTCTAGGTTCAGAGGTTTGGGTTGCGCGTTGATTTCTGAGTATCTTAGTCTGTCACCTTCCTCTTTTATATATAAATCGTGGCAATTAATTTTACGTTTATTAGTCCTCAGGCTATCCTGTCAGCCTATATATAAGGACGTATGGCCTTAACCCTCTCCTGAGAGGAGATCCGAGCCCAGCAGTAAGACATTATGGGTTGTTGATAGCCCTCAGGCTATCTAAGCTTTACTCATAATGTCACTTTAATACCATAACAAAATATATTAACTGCCTCTTTGGTCTAGCGGTTGACGTATGCGACTCCCGATCACAAGGTCTCTGGTTCGAATCCCGGGTCGGACCAAAAAAGTGTTATTTAAAATAGTTTTTCTGATTATAGATATACTTAATAACATTTCGAAGTTTGGAAGTTGCGGTCTGGAAAGCAGAAGGTATTTTTTGCCTGTCATTTTAAATTTTTAAGACCTTATTAAAACTTTTGTGGTGCTACTAGGAAATAAAGAAATTGTTAAAAGTAGCTATAGCCGAGTAACCGTTTTATTAGTTTTTGACCATTCGTTAAAAGCAAGTTTCGTGTTACTTTCGTGTACTACATGATAAAAGCAATTGAAGAAACAACTAAGCAAGTTGTTATAAGTTTACGTACGTTACGTACATACGTATGTTATGAGTATCAAGGAGACCTTTTTCTGTTGGCAACAATGACCCGTGTCTTGGTCCACTGACAATGGTCATTGTGTAATGTTTTTTTTTTACATAAACTTTAACAACCCACTTAACAGGCTCACATTGCGTCATAAATCGAAGATGACACTCCGCCCTGACATAAAATCTGATCGGTGGGCTCAAAAGCGATTCAACACTGTATTTACGATTCAGGGGCCAAGTTTAACACCCCGTAGGTATTTACAACATGATGACACTATAAAAGCTCACATAATATCTGTAAACGTTTGACTTCCAATCTAGATGCAATAAAACCGGTTATTTCCGCTTACGGAATCGGAATTATCGGATTCAGGAGTTAATGCGTACTTATACATTATTAGCTACCCTTATAATAGACAGGAGGAAGACTTATTCAGACCTTTTTCTATTATTGCCCACAAATTAACTATTAAGGGTTTATTTATGAGTTGGTGAGAAATAATTGTTCAGTGTTGAAATTAAAACCCGTAACAATTAAAAAAAATAACCACCAACGCTATGGCAGTTTATGCGCCTGCTGAGTTAGGTTCTATTGTTCGATTGTCCGATAGGACCAAATGTTTATTTGATCTGCAAATATTCCTTTCGAAGTTTGTATGTTTGCTATGTGTAATAATCGTGTATTTACAAAAAAAAATGGATTTGTCGTGCAACATAGAACAATAATCTTAAACTCCGGCTAGATACTGTAGCGTCAGCTGGTGAAATTAAAAGGCGAGTCGACCCAATGTGCAACAAAAAAGAATTAAGAAAATCTACTTTCATATCAGCCGGTGAAAGTTTACGAAACTCCTACATTTACAACATTATTCAATTTGTCGTTACGCTGAAAAGCAGTGTACTAAGACGAAAAAGAGTTCCCTTGGCCCGAGCTGCGTATTTTTCAAACAAATCCACCCAGTACGCGGCAGAAGTTGAGGCGAAACGGATCCGGCCCGCGTCCGCCTTTTCCGTCCATCTGAATTGCAAATTGGGATGTGATGACGGCGTTATACAAAACTAAAAGTGTCGGCAAACTTCGGATTAAACTTCCCGAGCTGAGCGCAGGTATAGAAACAAAAACGTCACAATTATGATAATTTTTGGCCGCATCTCGTCGGATTGAATTTGCATGACTATCCGTTGCTGTGTCAACTGAGCCACCGTTCCCGATGAATAATGCACGCGACGCTACTTACCTCGGTATTAACATATTTATTAATAAAATAAATATGAGACGTCCGCGCCTTGCGACGCCAGAGCAGAGAATGCCACCTTCGCTTATTCGCTGTTGACACAACGTAGACAAAGTTTGCAAGTGGAGTGCTCATAGCGAATTGTTAACAGAAAACGGGTAATGTATGGCATTCATTATATAAATTGAGTTAGGACTGTGAACAACGCTGTTCATTTCGTTAATGTGTACAGAATTAAACACAAATAACGCGGAGTTGTTGAAGGGGTGAGCGACAATTATTTTAATGCTGATAACGCTAACTATATTATAAATTTTAGAGATTTGTTTAACTTTGTAAGTCTCGTTTGGTAGAAACGTATAACTTGTTATTAAAGCATATAACAAGTTAATAATCTTATAATTTAGTGTTTAAGATGATCAGTTAACTGTTTCTAGTCAGCTATACAAGAGTAATTTTATGTTTGTTGTAATGCTAAAAATTATATACAAATTTAATGTAATGCAAAACCAAGGTATTCAGGCGTTCTTAAATTTTTGCATTATTTCAAATATATAATTCCGTTGACCGCAGTTTCGCAGCCTGTCCGACGTTCCCACCGAGACTTAACAGTTCCGAACAATCATAATAATCTTCAAGTTTGATGTCTCCAGCGCACAGATAACTACCCCTAAAAGTAACCCACGTCCATCGAGAGTGCATTCCAACTCGAACTAAAAACACAGCCTGATTAAATACGTGTGCGGAACTTGAATGACGTAGAAACGAAATAAAAAACGGTCAAACGTTATGACTACGATTTATTGGTGTCTAGGGACAACGCGATTGGTGCAGAAATAAGAAAAATTATGAGATACAGATGGCTCGTGTGCTTTTGCTGCTTGATCAGTTTCTACTTATTTATAAAGCAGTTGGTAAAATTAGGAGAAATTTATTGTGTTTCAGACATAAATTATTTTCGTAAAAGCATTTTGACTGGTTTTGGTGGATAGATTTTTTTCCATGTTAACACGATAAACCTCTAGGGTTAGTGTTGTGTTACCCAGATAATCGGTATCGTTTAACGTACATTTACAGTCATCAACAACCCTAATGTCCCACTGCTGGGCTCGGGTCTCAAGTGCGGGTTGGGTTGTGGGCCACTGACATTTACAATATTTTTTAAATAATCTTTAAGCTTGTTATATCAACACGAGAGCTAGATATATGCCTCGCAAATGTGACCAATTACATCTAACAATTGTTAGAAATAAAAAAAACCTTTAATTTTTATTTTATTTTTGGTCGATTTAATTTTATTAACTAAACCCGGCGGTAGCTTGTTTATCAGGCGAGGGATTATGTAAGTATTAGTTCTTTCTCCGTATGTGTTGTTTGAGCGCAATTTATACAAACGGTTTTGAGCTGCCGCTCTAGTATATACAGATGGATAAGTCTTTTTTTATACATATATTTAGCAATTGTTTTATAATACATATCTCAGATAGATAACTATAGTTTTTTACTACCGAGCAACCTTTGGATGGATCAAAATATTTCAGATACACTGTGGTAGTTGAAGATGTATTTTTTTTTTAAATACAACTCCCCCATTAGGAATATACATTCCTGTGTCACGGGGATCTTTACAAACATACACGAAACGGACACAAAGTACACCCAGACTTAGAACAACAATTTATGGATCACACAAAGTGTTGTCCCGTGTAGGATTTGAACCTACACTTGGCGCAGTAGGAAGCAGTGTGGCGACCACTAAAACCACTTTTTTTTTTACGTGTGGAAACCCCCTCGGGCCTTCACCCCACCGGGGTTTGCGGCGGGGCGGTGTGTCGGAATCGAACCAACTAAAACCACACGGTGTGCTACTCTGCTAATCTACTTACTTACTATCTATTTAGTATTATTACTCCGGTCGATGTACTTCTCTATTATCTCTTGATATGTAAAATTACAAAAAGGTTTGTATTACTATCAATTGTTTGTATTACTCTTTCCCTTGCCTCATAATGTATGTAAATTTGGTCCAACAATTACCAAGCAGCGGCCAACATTGGCCCCATCTCGTGTTCGTAATTCAGACATCGCATTATGCGCCACAGAACGCGGCAAGTTCCTCGTCTGCACTGAATTATGCATGTGTTCGCCGCACATTAAACCGATACCGCGACGCGCAGATTAAATATGAACAAAATTTAGGCATTCGATTGTACTAACGAATGGAGAGAACGTCTGTCACTTGGTAAACTTCATTCTAAAGAAAACAAAAAGGAAAGACTCAATCACTGCATACAGAAGTTCTCAAAACTTTGACACTTCAGAGGTATGCAAAGCTGTTGAAAATCCAGTATGTAGTAGGCAAAGTAGCTGACAAGGGAAGAAAACGGTAATAACTATATATTTATTTGTAAGTTTGTCAACAATCTTACTTCTTTTCGACAAAAAACTACCTTAGACTGATGGAAATGGGAATGTACTGGACGGGAGGAATAGTATTGTTGCTGCCTTAGGCGGCTGTTACGACACCACGGGATGCAAAGAAGTATTGACACTCTGTGTCTATCCAATCCGTACACTACAAATTATAGATTACTAAAGTTTATTGTTAACAACATTAACTTATTTGAAATTACACTAAATTACAATTTAACGTGCTTAAACGTGTAAATTTTACATTATCTTGGTTCCTACAAAAGCACCTCTACATCAAAAAATATACTTCAACTAAAATGAAAAATCTAATGCGAATCTGTGAGCTAAATGTCAACATTCTTCAAAAATATCATCTGTGATAATTGAGGATATCGATTTTTATTTCAGGACCATCTCCGGATCCAATTACATAAATAGCCTACAGTAGAAATAGAAATTAAGTTGATAGCAAACAATACATAATCCTAAGTAAGAGCGCGGCTCGGTGAAGCTCAGCGAAATGACGTAGCAATTGAATGGCACAACTCAACTGCAATAGTGTTGTGCATTGCCGGTATTCAGTGATATTTCGATTTTTCAATCAAGAAAACGCTACAATTTTTATACTTATTTAATAATTATACTTTCGTCACATTAGTTGTAATTTAATTTTATATATATAAAGTGGACCTTAATAGAAATGAGAAAAAAATGTTTTATATATTGTCAAGAAAAGCCACCTGTTAATTATATTACTTGTTTTCATAATGTACTACTTTAATAAATCATTGTTGCGCTACCATTATGTCTGATACATTTGAGTTAGATAAATTAATTAATTAGTGTAGGACGTCCACAAGCCAGGTGGAGCGATGATTTGCGCAAGACGGCTGGCAGGAGCTGGATGCGAGAAGCCATAGATCGAACTAAGTGGCGTGAAATTGGAGAGGCCTATGTCCAGCAGTGGACTGCGATAGGCTGATGATGATGATGAAATTAATTAATGGTACATATTTTCATTGATACAGAAAAGGCTTTTGATATTCAAACAAATACTAAAGATTTTATTGAACACCTGAGGTTTCTTTGTAAAAATATACATTTAGTCCTCATATTTTCTGCCTTTTGTAATTAAATTTGTAAAAGGATTTTACATAATACACTAAAGAGAAAGTATTTGAATATTTATACTAGATATTTTCGAGGATTTTCGTTGGAAACATGCCCCATCCCTAAAACCTGTTTACTGTAGAAGTTTGCGGGGCTGAAACGACACTCACAGACGTTCCCGTTTATATCTTAACTATACATTTTATATATGTTTAACAAATAGATACTGATTTGGACGGTAATATGCAGTTAAAAGAATTGGAAATGGAATTCCGTTTTCCGGAATTGTAGTGATGTGTTTATATTGTAAGGGACTTAAATAGTGATAAATTGAGGAAATGTAAAGAGTTTTTAGATCCGTAATTATTGTAAGTGTGATATTGCAAAGTTAAGTTATTAAAGCATTGATTTTTTGTAGGAAAATACAAATGTATAAAAATAATTCAATAAACAAAGAAACATTGACGATTTGAGGAATTGTTCGGACTGATTCCTGCCGTCTCGTTTTACCATCGTCCTATGCGATAACAGTGCATCCCCATCACTTATGTAATGCGAGAAAGAGGCGGTGGTAATAGCTCAGCATAAGGCGTGGGAGAGCCACGCTTCAGCATGCATGGGTCGGCTCGACCGAAGTGATACCACGGCCTCACAGAAAACCGGTGTCAAACAGCGCCTGCGCTGTTTCACCGAGCCATTGAGGATACCGGAGGCCCATAATCCAACCCTTCCCCTCATCCCCCTCCCCATCCCCTAAGGCCGGCAACGCACTTGTGACGCCTCTGGTGTTCCGGGTGTCCATGGGCGGCGGTAATCACTTACCATCAGGCGATACATCTGCTCGTTTGCCCCCTATTACATAAAAAAGGCGATACCTCTACTCGTTTGCCTACAATTCAAATAAAAAAAAATTTACAAAAACTGAGCAAGTTTTATATTAGTGGCATATGACGTTTAATATCTATAATGTGACCCTGGTAATCGCCTACTTTGAGAAATCAATCCTGTGTTATATACTACTCTTCAAATTATACACTAGCAATCATTAATTTATCACAGCAAAATTGTATCAACAATTCCATAAATCTGCAAAGTAATTTCTCCATTTGTTCAGGTAGTCATAAAATGTTCATACTTTTGATTTTCCAACTTTCTCCTAAGTGTTTCTTCCAACATATTTATGTACAAAACTTAAAATGAAACTTTACTGGAAATCCTCGATACTTTTACAGTTAGATGTTGTTTTAACTTACTCATATTTACTGCGTAACTTTTATTAGGCTGAACAATTTTCATAGTTTTTAAGTTTTACATAGAAGCTTCGGAAGTTGCTTGGAGTTCGGAAAATCCTTTGTTTCAAACCCTTATTTTCTAAGTTTTAAGATCGAACATTCGTTTTTCGAACGTTCCTTTCTTTAGATTCCGTATCATAATGGCTGCATAGAATAAAAAGCTGCATTGTTTTTTAACCGAAGTATTAAAAATCTAATTTGAAAATGTTATAATATAAAAATTCCAATAAGCATATTAATTCTTAAGTAGTCCATTATTGACTTTCAAATGTCAAGCGTAAACTTGTTTCTCTGCTCTAAATACTTGGGAATAAGGAGAGTTGCGTCTGAAGAAAAATATTATAGGAATTGATTGTTTTTGTCCGTGCACATTAGTTCTTATTTAAGTTTAGAAAATGTTGTGAGGTAGGTTATACAACTTCGGATTTAAGACAAATAATTTTCCTTTATCCATCTGTTAGTATCACGGACAGATGCACCGCGTCGTTCCCTTGTAGATCACAAAATTTTAGGTGTGCAGTCTGTGGCGTGCCCGCATACGGCGGGACCCTCGCGAACACTCCGTTTTATTTCTTCCAAAACTTTTATAATTCCGCCTCTCCTCGGCGGCTCGTTAGCCACCTTTGTCCTCCTCAAAGGTAAATAGCTTGGATTCAACACGATTGCTCCTGATTATTTATATTGTAAATTAGATGAAAAAGTATCCCCCAATGACAACGTCATTTGAGACGTATTTACATGTTACGAAGTTTCCGAGAAAGATATTTATTAAGACTCAAGAATTGTAGGTTTTTTTTTCTATGTGACGCTTGAGAAACTTACAATGTCTTTTAAAGGTTTTGATGAAATCATTTGTATATAGAAACATTTTGAATCTATGTAGATACGTCTTGATATATACGTTTTATTGAGACGTGTCTATATGAATGAAACTTGTGCTACGTTAGTGTTGTTTTAAAGTTATTTTATGTTTGTTTTGAAGGTTTTTATTTATGGAATAGCAGGCAAACCAGAAACGTTAGGCTTAAAGAATTTAGTCTCATAAAGAAACACAAATTTCTGTTAGACTTATTTTAACTTAGTATGCTTATATACAAGTTAAAATAAGTCCGTAAGTTAAAATTTTTTAAACCTAATCAAGATACTTCTGTGAACTTTATTTCAAAAATATTATATATTATATTATATATATATATATATATATATATATATGTATATAAAAGGTAAAGGAAGGTGTCTGATTAAATAAGATGCCCAGAGATCAACTCACAGACCAACCGCTCAAACCGCTGAGCCCAGAGTCTCGAAGTTTTGCATAGGTGTCCTTTATATAACATAAGTGAGCACTAAGAAAAGAATTTTGTAAATACCACCCCTAAGGAGGCAAAATAGGAGATGAAAATATCTACTTCTGGGCGAGAGGAGCCGCGGGCGTAAACTAGTGAAATATAAACCTTAAAGTTAAAAGCAAGAGGAATAATAAACTATTCTGCAAAAGCTACAACTACAAACCTATCACACAAGCTTTGTTAAACAAATCATCAATTCAATAATTAGAGCTCTACAGCTCTACCTCTGTATGATCCAGATGCAAAGAATACCGCAATTTCGATATGAATTCCTATCGATAGTGAGGTTTGTTTGAAAAATCGATAGATATTTTCTCTCTCTGCGTTACATACCTTTGATATTTCTTCCGAATTGGCTTTGACAGCTGGTGTAGCGGCGTTATTCAATACCTATATTTCTATAATATTGGACCAAGGTATAATATCAATACATCCAGTATTACATAAATCGATTGTTGTTGATAAAGTCATTGTTTCGTGGAAATGTGAGATTTGGAACGCTGATACGTCAGCGCTCAGCGATCTAGATTGTTTAGCGCTTGGAAAATTTTCTACTAATGGGCTGGATTTATATCGCGTAAATGCCTCTTACTTGACAATACATTTTAGTCGTGAAATTTTAAAATATAATAAATTTAAGCTACAATTCTGTGTACTGACGTTTATGCGTATTGCCTTAATTAAAGAATAGTTCAAATACAGGAGCTCGAGTTCAAAAAATAATTACTAGTTACTTCGGTGACATGCAACTACGTTTCTTGGCGTAGAGCAACTGTTCGCTTTTCATTATCCTTCGTAATTAATTTTATATTACTCTTTGATAAATACTAAGAAACCCTACTTTTTAGTGTCGACCAACAATTTCCAAATCAATTATCTCGATACTTCAAAATAATTATTCGAATATACTTATAGTTGCGTATTAATATAAATAAACTTCTTGTTTTAATGAGATTCCTTGTGGTATTTCGTGTAGTTTTGTTCGAGAAGTTTATCTATTATTCAAGAATTTATTGACGGAATGCTTCTGATAAAACTGGGTCGATAATAATTAAGAGCATATATTTATTAATGAAGCATGAGAATTTTGAACAGTACTGCGCCGAATGACTTTTAATAGGAACTGTTAGTTCCCATTAAAAGTCATTCGGCGGTAGTATTCAAGGTAGTTAACGTAATGGCTGAAGCTGTGGATTCATATAATTTATGTATGAACTAGATCAAAACATAATATATATATATTAGATTTTAAGATATTATTGTACGATACATTGTTTGTGTTCCTTAAAATAAAAAACGGATTGTGTGGTTTTATGAAACCGCGGTAAAAGTGAGACTTTTTTTCACATGCAAATAAATAAATCTAATAAAGCAAATAAATGAGTAATAGTCTTTACACTACACGGTCAGCTGATGGAACTATAGACGCCGCCATATTGACGCGTGACGGTGACGGATTGACCGTCACGGTCACGCGTCACGCGACATGCGATACACAGACACAAAAATTTGAGACGATGTAATAAAAGTTTCACTTTAAAATAAAATAAAAATAAAATATAAACTGTTATGGACTTTTTTTTGGTGTACGCAATTCTTATGACGTATTTGACACACCGATAGAATGTTTATTTAGCTTTACTACCAGTTGCTGTTTCTTGTTATTTATATTAGAAATAGTAAATTCATTGAACACTAGTTCAAATCTATTTGATCAATTGACTGCCTCGGTGGCGCATTGGTAGCGTACGCGACTGCTGTCCATGAGGTCTCGGGTTCGAATCCTGGGTCGGACAAAATGTTTCTATGATCTACAAATATTTGTTTCGGAGTTTGGGTGTTTTCTATGTATAATATGTATGTATTTACAAAAAAAAGTATTTATGTATTCATATCAGTTGTCCAGTACCCATAATACAAGCTCTGCTTAGTTTGGGACTAGATGGCGTTGTGTGTTAGATGTCCGAAATATTTATTTAAAATGTACAACATTTTAAGGTATCACAACATGCACCAATAGAAACGCGTGAATATAAAACAATATCAAATAGCCAAAAATGTAATAAAACAACTAAAAAGTAAGTAACAAAAATATAAAATAAATTAAAAATTGAAACATTATTGATACAAAAAGTAAAATTATTTAAAAAAATACAAGACTGCGTCCTTATGTGCCCCGTGTTTAGTAAATTCAGGTTTTTTGTTTTTTTTTTAATTTTGATGTACCGAGTGTCACTCTCACGACTAAGCCGATTCTATTGATACCAATTACATAAAAATACGACTAACCGTTTAGGCTCTAGGGCCAAACAAATACAAACACATAACCCCCTTCTTTCGCAGTCGGGTAAAAAGTAATGATTCGCAATTATTATTTTTTTAAGGTGAGAAGTTTGTTGACAGTCACATCCACTTCTCCGCAAATTCTGTTTTGGGACACTGTATGAGAGTTAAATATTTGTACATAAACTTATAGATTATAAACGTAATTATATTTACATATTTAAACTACCTTGTAGCTATCTAAATAGAAATAGAACAGAGGCACATTATTGCAAAAAAGTACATTTAAAATATAGTGGTATGGAGTGAAAATATCTGAGTATACTAAAAGGTAAAGTAGGCTAGAAGAAAAGGCAATGAGAGAAAAACGTACTAACTTACAATATTATACACAATATTAGATGTATCCTGGTTTATTTACATAGCCATACAAAACTTCAGTTTCTTAAACTTTGATCTCTTGAAAAACATCGGTCTGCATCATTGACTACGATTCCTTTTATGTTCCGTAAGCTTAATCTCGCTTTCTAATGTCTCAGCTTTAGTTATTCTTGTAAGCAAATACTCAAACGTGTCTTAATTATAAGGCATACCTAAATGTCATGCTGTCATTGCCGCTTTAACACGAATCTTCTCGACATTTTATAATTGTGTAGCGTTCGTTCATTTAATTCATATTGTTTTATTCCACACTTACTTCGTTCAATATATTTTTAGTTCATTCGGAATTATGTCAAATTAATGAGCACTTTTATTTGTTAAAATATTTTACAGCTCTTAGTCACGTTCGGTGATTATCTCAAATTTATTTTATTTTATCATCTGAAACGTAAATTCTATTTCGTGCACAATTTTTTTGGATTTGTTTTATTCACATATCTAATTAAATCTGTACTTTTTTTAAGTATACTTAGATGAATTTATATTTTAAACAAAGTTTTTATTTAATGACTGAATTATTAATCAAGTAATGATTCAACTAATCTGAAGTGTGGCTAATTTATTATAAATCCTACATTTTAGGCATCTATTAACGAATAATTCTTCCCCTTCCCCGATCCGCCTCTCTAGATACGCAAAAAAAGTATTCAAAGCTTAATTTGTAGTGGAAACTGTTATTTTTCTGTTAATTAACCTTGGCTGTATGATATTAAAACCGCGCAGTATGATGAACTTAGTCTGAAATTAGAATAGGTGACCTAAGAAAACCTAACCTTTACACGCAAGAATTGAACAAATATAGTGTTTATGAGCAATTTACTGAGAGGTCCATTGGCCCAGTAATCACGATGCAATCTTATCAAAAAAAACTTTGATTTGAAATCTGGGTATTTTTTTTAATTTTTGTATTATTCAAGCTAAATAGTTACAAATGCTCAAGGTTATAAAAGTTACTTCTAATTAATAGGTAACCTTTAAATAGACGATTGTGAATGTTTTAATCGTGTAAAACGCTTGAACTTTGAACCAACGTTTGACTGCCTCGTTAGTCCACTGGTTAGAGTAAGCGACTGCCGATTAAGAGGTCTCAGGTTCGATTCCTGGGTCGGACTGCTGTTGGGTTTTTCCTACAAGAAATTATTAATAGCAACCCCGGGCAGGTGTTTCCCGCCCTTGCCTAGGAGAGCACGTTAAGCTGTCGATCCCGGTTGTGTACGTGTGGAAATACGTGTGATAGGCGCGCCTTATACCACCCGGTTCGCAGGCGGCGGATTGTTTCCGAGTAGAGACCGTTCTCCCGGGCCTTCTTCGCCGCCTCCTTCTGCGTGCGCGCCGGTAAAACCGATTAAACTAGTAGCCGACCCCAAATAATCTTGGGAATATTAGAGGCTAGGGAGATGAAAACGTTTGAACCTAAACAAAGTTCGGTTCGTTCTGCTTTCGTATGTAAAAGCTGAGAATTGAATATTCTTTCTTACTTTGTAGTGTTAGAGGTTTTCTTATGATCACTTCTTACGTGGTACACAGTCAGATTATGTCCTATATTTAAGTTTCATTGCATAAAAATTCTACTACATATAATAATAAAACTGTTAATGGTACGGTCAGATTATGTCAGAAAAGTTTTATAGTATTAAAGGAACAAAGAACAACAACAACAGTCCTAATTCATTCTATTATATATAATAAAGTGAAATTAAACATAAATGTCGTATGCTTCAAAAAGCTTTCAATAAATTATTTGCCCATAATTTAATATTGAAATAATAACATACCACCAAAGAGACAGTATTTATATTTAACAACAAAAATACTCTTTTTAATGCTCTACAACCCCAATTTTCCATCATAACTTCATGAGCGTTTCGAGCACTTTGTGTCCAATACCTTTTCGCCTTTCGCGCTACCTCTGTCGCTCTTCCTCTTCTCTTCTCCTTCGAACTCCTTTCTATAGGACCAGTCACTATAACAACTTCAGTGTTTCGGCTGTGGAATGCCTTGCCGCTGGAAATACGTACCAGTCCTTCTCTAGATGTCTTCAGGGCGAGAACCAGAGATTATTATCTCTCCTGAATGATCAGGCTTATATGTATATATTATATAACTTCTGTGGAAATAATATTGTTGCGATTTGCTTTTGATTTTTCTTCTGCCTATTTATTAGTATATATAACTTCCCTTAACATTCTTCACTGTCTTCTATTCACTCTAAGGTTATTAGATGGAAGATGACTCATGTTTGGGTTAAGCTCGCCATTGTACGTGTTATTTCCTTGTAACTTAAATGTTTCTCCATTTGTGTACAGTAATAAATAAATAAATACAAATATTTTACAATTCGATCAAAATTTCGTTCAAATATCTCCGTACATTGTCGCTTATTGACAAATAAATGTTCGAAATAGCAAAATAGTGATTGTTCTTTGTGAAATGTCATTCGACCGCACCAACGTGCATTATGGATTCCATAAACAATGTTTCGTTCAGAAATAGAACAGCTCCAGGTAAATAGGAGTTGTTCGGGCCGTAACGTGCTATCGAGTCGAGTCGAGTCCCGCTTGTCCACTCAATAATGCATCGACAGATCGATAAGTAACAATACGATATATGCCGCAACACTATTCCGTATTGTTTGCGCGGTTCTCGGAATTGATTTATCAAATAGATAGGTTTTATTGAGACGTGTCAAGATGAATGCTTTTTAGCGATACTTGTCTACGTTAGTCTGTCTGCTTGCTTTAAAGGTTTTATAATGCGTTAAATGCTCATCAGCAACCTCGAAGGCTTATTTGAAACACATATCACCTGTTACATTCAAAACACGTTTCATACATGTAGATAAAAATCACGGGTTGAGTTGGAATTAGTAAACACTTACAAGTTCAATCAGAAATCATTTTATACAATAACGGACCTTCAAACAAGTTTACCGCCTATCTCCAGCGTAAAACCTAGTTTATGTTTATAATCTTAATTGTACGTAACTTATGAACGTTATGCTAAGCAAAACTTATGCAATCTGCGCAATTTGATATCTTGAGGTTACATTTAACATTTTGAGAATCAAACCGTTGTCTTTTCTGTGTAGTGAACACACGTCACACACCGCACCAAGAACTAAACCCTCTACCATATAATTTCGAACTAAAATGTTGTTTCAGAAAAATCGAATGTAGGTGGTACTGTATTGTTGTATTACTTTATTACAAGATCGCTGGTAACTTTCTTTAATTGTTTTTACTTGTTTTAATATCTTATACGATCTTGCTTGAACTTCCTCGTGGTAACTTCATTACCCAATCCGCCATTACAGTCTTCCGGCTAAAACCTACCACGCTCTTCCTGTCACTGTACCATATATTATTAATTTATCTAATACTACTACAGGTACAACCCAAGAGAGTCAGAATCTAATATCGTTATTGCGTGGGTTTCATCAAGAAAAACTCATCAGCATCAAAGCACACCGATATCTACAAGCAATTAGAGCAGTGGACCACCGGCTATTGTTCCATTTGACTTATTAGTACGAAGCGAGCATCCGTAATTGGAATTATTGGCGAGTACCGTCCAGCGTCTCAGTACAATAGACGTCTTGTAATCTGTTTGCTATAATCTTGTGAGGATCGTGATGGATGCTGTGTTGCTTTGTACCTTACTGGTATGTATGTATGGGGGGCAAACGAGTCAGCACAGCATTCCTTAATAAGGGTAGTGAAAAAGCATTTCACTAGGTCGCCAGGTTGTAAGTCACCATGCTGCATTGTCCAATGGGATAACGGGGAAAGTGATTGTTATTGTATTATGCGTTTTAAATATTCCATCTTTTTCCTTTAATTTGTTTACTTATATTTGAATATTCATTTTGCTATTAACTACAGAATAAAATGGAACCACAGTGGTCTGAAATAAATGATTTAACATCATTATAGTCAGTAAGGGGTTCCGGTAACCTCATTCGGTCAGTGATAGCAACAAATAAATTACTTTTTGTACCACAAAATGACACACATTTTTATTGAATGGTAATAGAATCCACGATCTCCAACTTAACAATAAGGGTCACTAACCACTAGAACACGTTATAAAATTCTACAACATATTTTCAGTAACATAATTACTCTTAGAGTACATAACAGTGAGTAAATAGAGGGTAATTAAACCAGTTAGGCGTCAATCGCAACACTCACCACAACGGCAAAGTTAAACTTGGCGTGTAACGAGATGTGACGTGCGCTGGACCGCACCATGACCTAATGTATCAACGTATATATAGGTGACCGACTCTAATTATTACCAACCCTCCATATAAGCAAAGAAAAGAGATTTTTTTCTTTTGTTACCAAAATGATAGCGTAGATTTGAAAAAGACATTCTAGAATAACTTTGCAGAAGAAAAATACTGTACAAGGAAGGAAAACTTCAAGTAAACCCTTTACTAACCCGTCTCGCCAGCGTGGTGTAGTATATCAAGCCTCTTTTCTAAGGAAAAGAAAAGATTTTATTTCTTTGGGTTTGGTGAATAGCTTTTGTCTAAAAATGTAATTTAGAATCTAGTACCCAACGGAACAACAGCTTTAATAAGTTATACATAGAATGTTTTTTAAGCATTATAAAGGCGATTGACATTTGTACATAAGACTTTCTTAACATATGGGAAGTTGTTTCTTAAATATCTGTATAGGGATCTAAAAAAATGTGCTAATGAACTTGTGATTCTTGAGATGTAAAGTGACCAAAAACGACGGTCACTTAACATTAGCTATCTACCGATAACGTAGAAAAAATATTTTAAAAACCCGAACCGTGGAGCGGATATTTCCTCTTCAGCCTGTTCTAGTGTGCAAGTCTCTAAACATCATTTCAAAGTTTTCTCTTTTTTAAAGAATAAAGACTATAGAACTAAAGTAAGTCTCATCATATTTTGTAGCTAGACAATTTAAAGTACGTAAGTTTAACTTTCTCACGAGTCTTGTTTAGTTTATTACTTGTTAGTTGAATGTATATCGTAGTTGTTGGAGGAATTTAGCGTTAGTGGAACTGTTTACGCTTTGTGTAAACAATTTCTGGTAGCTGAAAAAATTCACCCGAATCAACATCAACACAATTGTTATTTATTCAAATCCAAAATCATTTATTCAATTAAGATATTAAGTGACATTTATGGACGCTAAGGTAAAGTTACAGATTAAAATCATAGACCGACACAAACAGACGCCACAGATGTACTGTACTGTAAAGCGCATTAAGTGAAAACACCAAAATCCACTGCCTGCCTGTATCGATCCATAACTTTCAGTTTCCTAAATGCGTAGAGCTTTATGAGAAGTATACTGGCAAAGAAACTCCTGGCTACTCTTTTTAAAAGTCAGATTTTTATTTTTTGACTGTCTTGTAAGTTGAATAGTAAATGATCTTAAACTTTAAACAAAGAGCTAAGGTTCAACTCCCACCGAGGATATACAATTGTAAAACGAACACGATAATTTTTCTATTTGAAATGTGGATGTGATATATCATATATACCCAAATATGATCTTAAGACATAGAATAAAAATATACTGTAATACCTACTTAAAATGTATAAACCTGTTTATCAACTGTCTGGATAGTTTAATGTTACTTCGACATGTTTTGAATTTTCTAAATAATTGATACCCATTATTGCCTTACTGGACACCTAAATCTCAAACTAACAAACAAAAAGGAGCTTTGCGTAACGATCATAAAATTCAAAATCAATAAATGTTAAAATTTGAGTTCTCTTCATTGAGTCCATGTTTTTGTCTTTTATAAATACATTCATTTATTGGTTTAAACTTTCTTAACAATACTATAGTGCAGACACATAAAAGCTTTAAAAGCAATACTTGATATATTTGTTAGCACTTTAAAAGTACTTAAGTAAATCGAAGTTTAGGCGCCGTAATACCTAATGTAAATAAAGAATAAAATGCGAACAAATGCAATTAAATTTAAGTTTTCAAGATTATGGCTCAAGGAGTTTGTTTGCAGTTTAAAGTAATTTATTTAAATCTTAATGAGCTTTAAGCACCTCTATAATATGATTTCAAAGTAATAAATTCAAATTTATACACGACAGAACCATTAGAAATTAGAAAAAAAAATCACACAGTTTCATTAAAATCCAAACTGAAATAAAACCTTATTTTTACCGCAACCAAAAACTATAAATATGACCATAAAACCGAAAGTGGAAATCTTATCTTTAAAAGGAACCCTTTTAACCTGGTAGTATTCATATCAAACGAGCACCTTACCTATTAGATCGAGGGATGAGAGGGTGCGAGGGTGTGCCACCCCGTGCCAGGCACTGAAAAACGCTAGTAACAGCCTTTTGTTATTTAAACCGAGGAATTAAGAGGCATAAACCAGCTGGATTTCGTTACGTCAACTCTCGCCGGTAATTGGTACATTTACCCTACACGCCACATGATGTTGGATTCCAACTAGAAACACTGTGTTTAGGATTTGTAATGATAACTAAGAAATTGCGACCTTAAGCACAGTACTAATAAGATTGAGTAGACAATAAATAAAATCAGCACAGTAGAGTTTAGCATGTAGCAATAACACTGCTTTGATTAGATTCTTTATAAACTAATAATGAAGTGAGTAACTTAATCAGATCTATTTAACAATTTTATATCAATTTTTGTGGAGTGTTTAAGAGGACAAACGAGCAATGGATCACCTTTTAGTAAATGCATACCAGTACACATGCATTCCGACTTTGACTTTAAGTGAGTTTCTCACCCCTAGAATTAGTGGAAAGAGGAATCGCCAGTCACTTACTCGGAGACCTACTTTAACCTACATAATATTTTGAAGTCATTGAATACTGTCGACATTTATCATATTAGATGTATATTTGAAATAGGTCATGTCTGCATGTCCAAACGGTCTAGCGTTTTCAGTTCGCGAACTTCATACAAATATAAGTCACAGTGACGTCAACTTTCTGATTGACAGTCAAACGATAATAGCCTTTATAGGAATTGAAATAGGAGATTTCGAATAAAACTATGGTAGATGTTCTAAAAATATGTTTACAGTTTTGTGAAATACATAATTGTATAAATTGATTTTTGTTTGGTGACTTTTGGAACTCTTCTTCATTCTACGGAGATCTAAAAAATACGTCATCTGCATGGCAACGATGTTTAATTTGCTATAATTTATTCTCATACATTAAATATAAATATTAGAGAAGACGCCTTGGCACGCTTCGGCATGAATGGGCCGGCTCGACCGGAGTAATACCACGGCCGCACAGAAAACCGGTGTGAAACAGCGCTTACGCTGTGTTTCATCGAGTGAGTGAGGATACCGGAGGCCAATACCCCAATCCTCCCCCCATTTCCCCTCCCCATCCCGCAAAGGCCAGCAACGCACTTGTGACACCTCTGGTGTTACGGGTGTCCATGGGCGGCGGTAATCGCTTACCATCAGGCGATACATCTGCTCGTGTGCCCCTTATACCATAAAAAAAGACACAAGATAAAAACTTAACTTATTACTGGCCTTACATAAACACGTATACTGATCTAAAATCTATCATCAGTAAATACCATTTACTGTGAGTTACATAATAAAGAATTGGTTACTCACGTCGTAAAAGTCAGTTGACGTTTTTTTTTTTAAAGTAAATTTTAAGAATAATATCCAAGAAACTACTACAGTTTATTATCTATTAAAGCTTCTAAAATTAAAATGAAGATCATTTTATTTAAAAGCCTTCCTTCACTGAACCACTGCTGAACAGAACGCTTTCCTCAGAAAGCCCCCTACTACACTGCAATGGACAGACGGGTCGATATAGGGTTTGTTTTAAGTTCTCATTTTTTGTTCACAAAAAATGTTGTTGTTGAGAGTAACTAATGGTAATTCCACTCCGTATTCTCCATCCATCACCATACAGAAAATAATCAATAGAAAAAGTACTACTGAGTGAAGTTGAAATAATTGGCATATTTCATACATTATGCTTCGAGTTAGTGTGTCGACACGGTGTGCTACCGTGTGCCGCCTTAGAAACACTCACTTAACATGCTGGTGTTCGTGATTCAAACCGTTTTCTGAATACATTTACTAAAACGTATTATTTAAACGACACGCTGAAAGCGTCATTATTTATTTTCCAACATAACTTCATTATGCTACAATTGAAAAACTATAGGTCTATTTAAAACGTTATTTAGAATGTACTCTATAATTTTCCGATTCATTTTTAGAGTTAAGCAAACTAAATATCAAAAGATGCATGATATCCTTGCACTTGCCAACGGTTATAAGTGTATTCATTAGCAACAGCCTAGACCCTAGTCCATTGCCAGACACAATTCGATCCTTTCAAAATTAAAATTAATAAATATTTCGGGCATTTAACACACAACTTTTTTAATTGCCAATAAATACATATTATACATGTAAAACACCCAAATTCCGAAACAAATATTTGCAGATCGTACAAATATAGCACAATAATCGCAAACGTTCTACTGCGCCACCGAGGTTAAAGACATTTAGGTCTACAATACCACGCTAGACAGTGGTAAAGGGTTGGTTTCATTTTTTCTCTCATTTTCCATTGCTATTGTCCTCCGTAGTTTTCTCTCTTTCTTATGACATCCACGGGTTCAACAGAGAGTTTTTCTTGATCCGTTTTACACATTGAAAACGTATAAGGCTGTCAAAACTTAAGACTCGAATCACCAGTAGAATATATCAATCAATTTTAACGATGATTGCAGAGACGCTCATAGCCCAGTGGCACCAGTGGCACCTTACCTTGGTAAGGTACGACGGCGCAGTAGTACCTTGATACGACCGCTGGTAGCACGATACCATGAGCGCCTCCGTGATCGGTTCCAATTGTCATCATAGGATAATAGTCGTGAAGCTTAGTTGGAGGCCTTTGGGCGGCTTAAAAACATCCAGCGGCAAGATTATGTAGCCAAAACTTCGCCTTTCCAGTCCCCAACTCGCACTAAGCCAGCGTGGAGACGTATTAACGCCTTAACCATTTTCAGTGGCCATTATGGATTTTTGATGATGTTGATGAATTGGTGTTTACAGATAGTATTACTGGTTCTTAAGATGTTATTAATTAAAATTTCCATTCCTTCCAGCAGTATGGGTGTTATCATATTAAACCGGTGTTGAATGTATCCAATTAAGTGTAGAGAACATTATAGGGCTTCTTGACTTTTCGTTGGATTAATCTTGACTCTATAGCCCCTTGAAATCTGAGTTAATAACATTACAATACAGTCGCAATATAGCGACGTATTTTTTGGCTTGATAGCTATCTTGGCTGCTAAGCCCTTTTTTGGCTTTAAGTTCGATTCTCAGCAGGACAAGTAGTGTGTAATGAACAGAATCATTTGTTCTGTGCCTGGGTGTAATTTAGCTATAATATGTATGTATTTAGAAATTTCAAAGTATATTTATGTAAAAAGATTATGTGACTGTCTGACGGTAAGAGGATAGTCACCTGTTAGGGAAATCGATTAATAATTTAATCGGTGAAATTTTGGCGTTTAATAGAGCACTTTGCCGTGTGATGACATATTAAAAAATTAATAGTGTCACCGCACCTATTCATCGTGTGGGTGTCGTAAGCGTCAACTAAAGGAGCCAGTTATGTAGCAAAGAGAAGGAAAACTAGTCGATTGAGAGAGAGAAACAGAAAGAGAGAGAGAGAGTATACCAATACCTTCTTTCTAAAGAGACGTATGTTACCTATTGAGGTCTGTTGATGTGATTGATGATGAATAAACCTCTATCTTTTCCTTCAATGATAAAGGTATAAGTCTAAATATAAACAAAAGTATATCTATAGATAGATTTCTAAAACACCCAAAATTGACTGGTAGAAAATATCCTGGGCACTAAGCCCGCCGTTATACAAAGGACATAAATTTATAAATATCTGCAAATCATCAACTCGGACATAATTAATAAAAGTTTCGAACAGTAACAGATCGTGATATACGGAGGTCTGAAAACATAATACTCCACTCAAACGATTGAAAAGTAAACGAACGAAGTTTTCCACATTAGAGAGTGACTACACAAGAAAAGCCATCATTTATTCCACGCAAACACACTTTTGAACCATTAATTAAACGAAGATATTGACGGCATCAACCATTTATCTTTCACGACCCCCTAATTTAACTTGAACCCCCAACCCCCACGTGTACCGCAAGTCATCGCTTGATACACATCTTGAATTGACATGTTAATATCTCTTAGATTTTGGATGAATCGTTTTTTGTCAATGTGTTGCTAAATTATGCGCATGAAAAAAGTTTAAATAGCATTAATCTCCTTCTGATATACCTTTAAAGGCATATATTTATATATATATATATTATTATATGAATTCTTAATCTAAGAAAAGACGCCAAAGATTTTGTTTTGGGGACAATAAATCGATCTAAAAAAGGTTATATCTAGAAAATTAGCCAAAAAAAATACCGAACAAAAATCGGTTAACCAGGTATTGATATTAATCTTAACATATGATAAAACATGAAAATTTATGTTACATAACCGAAAATAACTAAGTTTACTTTATTGCTTGTTTTGCTAAGCACTACTTACCATAAAAACTAATAGTTTGTGTATGGTTCCCGATCGATTGGACATTTCTCCGACTGTTAATATTTTGTTCGAACTTTCTGTGTAAGATTTAAACCCTCTCGATTGTAAGTTAAGTATTGAAAGAATTAAAAACCACGTTTATCGACTCTAATTTTATCCCTATAACTTAATATATGGCAAACTTATTGCCATCAACCCGGGTACTATAGAAATGTTATGGGAAAACTAACTTCTATCCGAGGTTCCACCTGCGTATTCGTCAGTCATGTAAAGAGTAATCTATGTCCTTCCTCAAGAATCAAAGCATCTCGACGCCAAATTTCATTGAAATTGATACAGCAGTTTAGCCCTGCAAGCGTAACAGACATATAAAGTTACTTTCGACTTTATAATATTAATGTCTATATGGAAAGACATTTTTAATGAAACTGATATCTTCAATATAAAGATTTTAAATGTAAGTATCATAAATATTGGCCGTACGCCAGAGATGTTACTTTACGGCGCCGGTTGTAAATTGGTAACACTGACGGAATAAGATTAATGATATCTTATAATTGAAAAATGTTTATAACGTTTGAAATTTTGTTGGGACGCACGTATATTAAATAGTTACGTGAAGTAATAGACGCAAAATTTTGTTACTAAGACTATAAAACAATTGAATAGGTATTGAAACCACCGATTATCTTTATATTAATAATTTATGTGGTATCCTTGCTTGACGTACCGTCATATCAAGTACTTTTTTAACCACAATTTTAAATACGTAAAATAGCTTTACAAGTTGGAGACAGTTAATTGCTACAATGTTTATTGGCCTTTTAAATATTGTTGAATTATATATGTTAGTAAAAAGAGATGATGCCCTGTCAAGAGATAGATTATTTTTATGATTTACAACATTTACTTACAGTTGGCAACCTTTTGTCCAGGTATTACCAAAACCCACAATTTAATATCTTTAAAAGTAAACAACTCACGTTTCTTTTCATAGGGTATGCAATCATCCATAACATAAAATATTGAAATTCAATAGGGACGTGTAATAACAGGGAGGCATCGGTGCCACTCAATATCAAATATTAATTAAACATATAAAGAATTCGATAGCATTCCAAATTGATGAACGTAATACACGTCCGCTGCACGCGAATGTCGACAATCGAATGTGCATATCAATGGGAAGACAGATGTTTGTGGTCTGCGCGGTCGCAGGGTGAGAGGGGACTTCAGCGTTTGAATAAATTCCACGAGGTATCACACCGAGTAGGCTTGCACATTTCCATGTCAAACGTGCGCTTCGGTACTCTGGGGTTGAAACTTGTGAATTTTTAACTACACATAGCACACTCCCGTGAATTCACCGCACAGCATTTGATTTTTCTCGTTCCCTTATATTTTATTCGCCAGAAAAAACTTTCCACATTTGCATTGCACGTTTTCAAGAGATGATAAGACCAAACGTAAATGGCGAAATTTCTCCGACCGTTGATTGGTAGAATTCGTAAATTACCAAAGGAATACGCGCCGATAATGGTTCGAGGCCTCACTTTTCTGCTATTTAAAAGGAGGAATAAAGAAGAGGCTTATCTCTGTATTAATTCAGAAATTCCGCCATAATTACTTGTTCAAAGGTAACGCTGAAGACGAATTCGTCCGGGCAGTCAGGGTGAGCATTTTTTGGTTATAGAAAGTGCCTCGTAGTGAAATGGACAGTATTTCAGTTGGATAGTGTTCAATATTGGACGGTTGGTTTACAAGGAAGGAGGATAAGCCGATTTCAAAAGGAACACGTGATCAGACGCTGATTACGTTCAAAATCTCCCCTCATCGATGTGCAGTCATATTTTAATATAGTGAATAAGGGGATATTCCGGTAGATTAGGTAACTTCACCTTTGGTAAGTCTTTTCCATTCGCATTAAACGTACCAAATCGTGATGTCCCTTGTGTCGTGGGAAAATTTTGATCTATACTTTATATGTCAATCGCTTTTTAGGAAAGTTTAGAGCGAAATAAACTACCTTATACGTGTTTACTTTACATGAATCTTGGACCATATCCAACGGTTTGTTTATAATTTGGGCGTTTGTGGGAAAGTAGAAAACAGGTGAACTGGCGGATCGGAAGAAACCATCGGCGTGATTTTGAGGAAGGGATTTTGTAAGGGAAATATTATTTGTCTGGACAGAAGTTCAAAATTAAGCCTAGGTTTATGTTTAGTAGTTAGTTTCCAAAGAAGAAAATGTAATCTTTATATCTAACTTTCAAATAATATCTGCTATGTTCTACTAGCTTTTGTTCCCGACTCCGCCCTCGACGGTAATCGCGGTAAAGAGTAGCCTGTGTTCTTCCTCAAAAGTATCACAGAGATCAAAGTATCTTCACGCTTAATTTTATTAAAATCGGTGCAGCTTTTTAGCCGTGAAAGTGTCACAAACAGAGAAACACAGATAGACTTATTTTAGAGTTTATGAGATAAGTATGGATAGTATCTACGTATAACAAATCTTAGTAGAAGATACTACATATATGTGATCATATTTTGACTTTTTTGCTAACAGTAACAGAAATTCAATCATGCTTATTATGTTACATATTCGTTACTAGAGAAAAGTACCATTTAATTACAAACAAACAATATTATGAATATGTATTCATAAAAAAATTATGTTTCGGTAAATATACAATGATATTTAGAACATCAGACAGCCGTGCGTGAGAGTATAAAATTAGTATATTTTAATTTATCCAGAAACAACGAAGAACAAAAACGAGAAGAGAGATTTTGATTTTGAAAAAATAACCATAAAAGTACAAATTATTCTAATAAACTCTTAAAAGATTTTGCTTTGCGCTATCATAGAATGACGTTACAAAATTACACTTGGTACTAAGTTGGCTCCACGCAGAATGTGTAAATAAAAATGCAAAAAAATAACACAACAGAGACAAATTTCAATAACAAAAAAATCTTAAAAATCAGAACAACGGGGTGCTTAAAAAAGAATGTTTTAATAACAATTAGGTTGCACTAGTGAGTCATAAAAGTTAATTGGTGAATATTGAGCGGGGCCCAAGAGGCCGACTCGAGTACGTTGATAACTCCTCATTACGCCAAAAGTAAAATATCTAATTTTCCTTACCTCCACTCGTTTACTACGAAAAATCCGAGAAAAACGCCTTCTCAGTTTTTTGGGGTGTGGCCCCAATATTAGCTGTAGCGATTCCGTTTAAGATATTCTTTATTTCAAAATGCCTTACATATTCTAGATAAGATTAAAAGAACTATAAAAGTAGCATGAAGTGTTTTTTTTTATTCGGAAAGATTGTTATGCCATATTTTTAGATCTCAATAAAAAACTTATTTCAATATTGAAATAATATTATCTGTTATACATACAGAAACGTGTTTAATTTGATAGGAACAAATTTTGAGATGACGTTGTTAATAGTCGAAAGTAAAATAAGATAAACTTCGTAGACGTAGTACTAGTTCAAGTAGTGCAGCACTAAAAAGGCAAATAAGCTCATGTTCGGCACCGTAAGACTAGTTTTTTTTTTAATTTTCCTTACTTACAACAAAACGTAAATCGCCACCGTACATAACTGGGTTCGCTCCCTCGACCGACACGATTAAGCCACGGAACCCTCTTACCCATATTCAAGGGTCTTAAGATTTGTTAATTACTGGCAACATTAAAATTAACTACCGTTTCCGTTCCAATAAAAATCCTTCTCAGCTTTTATATGAAAAGTTTTAGGTAAAGATTTTTTAAGAACTCCTATTTTAGTCTGTTATGTTTATGACTTTACTCCTAATATTTATAATTCTCAACAATCACGAAATCTTAGAATAAAAAACTAATTTTTAGCGATTTCTCAAGTCTTGTAAACCATCTTGTTATCCAATAGAATAAATGCTAACGAATCGATTCCTATAATCAGCGGTCATATTACAGTTTGCCATCTCTTACTTCTGAACATTTGAATGCTCAGTTCTATAAAATAACAAGTTTACTGCATCTTATAACGCTTTACGTGAACAAGGTTTATTGAAATCTGTTCCATATTTAAAGCCGAAAATGTGTTCGTGTTGCCATACCTAAAATGACATAAAGTGACGTAGCAAAATGGCCCCTGCAATTCTAAATTTAAACGCGTTCAATAAATTTTTGGTGTACTATAAGCCCAGACGCGATGTTCTTCTCACGGTGTATAGACGTCTTACAGAAAAGTCTGATGACTCGAATACCTCTCGCCTCTCACACAAAACCTCCCACCGTTTTATCAAAAGGCGAAATGTGCATGTTTTTCACGAATTCACGCCTCCCAGATAGACGTTTCACTTAACTGTGGCTATCAACAAGCCTAATGTAAAGCCGAGGCTACACTGGCGCGGTGACAGAGATAAATTACTTCAACTGAACTTACACTTAGCTGTTGGTTGCACACTTTGCTATACTAAACTATACTTTATGTACTCTTAAGTAAGTATACTTTAGTGAGTAAAATGATTTAAACTTGGACTGAAAATGAAACATACGAGTAGAAATACTCTCACTAACCGGGTTTCTAAAACAGGTTATTAGTTAGTGGATCTTTTTTATTAGAATAAAAGGCTATATTAATCTCTTTATTTCCTTCCAAATATCACACATAGGTAACCTGCACTAATATAAAATAGAAACGAATAGATGAATGTTAGTGCGAAAAACTCTACAATTTATAGTTTTATTTTAACAGTTTACGCGAGCCATTGCGGTATTTGCTCAGCGTAGAATAGTATGTAAAAATGTGGACGGGTACTTGAATATGTATGTCGGTAAAGCCACCTATTTAATATACACTCGTGCATACGTTTGTTTGTTAGTTTATACATCTATATAAATCTTTTTACACCTACTACACGTAGCTCTGCACCACCTAAAGGTTGACTGGAAGATAATGCCCATGGCATTAAGTTCGCCTTTTGCAATATAATATATATATACAGCCTTATAGGTATTCAGAATACTTGTGTATTATGTGTATATTAAGTTACGATAGAATAGAAGCATTTTTTTTAACAATTTTTTTAGGTTTTCTCTATCTCATGTTCAGTTACCACTGCTCATAAATACACGCCAAAAGAAATTCTTCGGAAATAAATTTAACAGTACCTATTTATTAATATCTCAGTTTTATAAGCTGATAATAATTAATAAAACCGTCTACTACAGTCTCACCAGTGGTGACAATCTTCATGAATATTAAAACAATTGTAATGAATAGTCGAAGATTATTTGCTATTTTTTAAACGTATTGTTTCAGTGTTAGCGTGTGATATTTTAGGTCTGCAGGTCATCTCAACTATTGTAGTTCTGAACCGTGTTGTATGAAACGTATCAGATCCTAGTTCCTTAGATATGTAAGTAGTATATTCAATAATCAAAAAGACATAACAACGATAATAAAATATATGGTAATATATATTCTGAAGAAGAAAAACCAAAAAGTAATTTTTATCTAAAACTGTTACAACAACAAAGCTCATTTGTAATGTTATATATCAAAAAAAGCTAGTCGAAAACCAAGTTTAAGCTTACATTCCGTCGTGAACTATCTACTTCAAACATAAAGTCGCTACCGCTTCCGCTCTAGTTAGCCAGTGATGCCCGCTCCCAGTGCCTCCCTACACCCAACTACAATTAAAATGCAAATACCGCGCCACTTGAGTTGCGCAAATCTTGCAAGTTATAAATTTTTCCAATCTAACTCCGTCCTTTGTTAACTAAGTCTCTTATGAATTCTAATGAAAAAAAAAGGAAGAGAAAATCTGTGGAATATCGCTAATGGATTATTTCACCTGCCTGCGTTTTTATTATGGAAATTTTGTATAAATTCTTAAAGAGCGCTTTAATAAAAATAAATTAAAAATTCACAACTGCATGATGAAGCGAAATGAAATTTTGCTCTTTTATTTAAAAATCTTTTAAATATGTTTAAGCTATTTTATAAAACCAAACCTTGCTCCTTTCAGGTTTTTCAAAGATGGACACTATTTGCTTTGATCCTAACATACTCCTTGTGCCACATAGATGCCCTTATTATCGATACGAAGTACTCCTTTATTTAAAACAACTACTCCTTAAGGATAAAATTAATTACTCGCAATTGCTAGGATCGATAAACACTTGTAACAGAACCAGTTAGCGAGGTGGACATTTAAGCAATATCACCCTCGCACTACATTCAATTTCGTATAAAAAGAACATGTATTTATAATATCTTCCGCTTACTGCTGCTTCATGCACGTATGATGACCAGATCCGCAGTTAGAGGTCTCAACATCATAAGAGATATCACATAAAGTCCGTCAAGTTCGGCTTTCAAATGCAAAATTCCAAAGATTAAGTTTCAATCAAACTTCAGCTTTAAGTCAGAAGGTATAGGTGTCAAATTAGGCGGGAAGACATCACAAATATGAACAGATGTAATCAATATTCAGTAAATCGCGTATCATCTACAAACAAGGGGTACAAACGACCAATTTTAATTACAAGTGCTTTCTTATACGTGTTTCACAATTGAACGTGTGTCACTTAACCCGTTCGCTGCGGGCTGTCCCGCGCCACCGCATTTGGTAACGATTGGCCATTTATGTCCAGCCCGGTATGGCAGCCGGTCCCACTGCCCATATAAGGGGTTGAGAGTTGCATTCTGTGCATGTAACGCGATACAATTGTGGTAGAACTTGGAAATGAATTTACAACGCTCCAATGTCGGGTGCAACATCCGCATTTGGTGGTACAAAAAGTATTAGGACGAAGTGCTTTTTAATGCCATAATGCACCCTAAACACATTATTTAAACATAAGACATAGTTATTAAAAAACAGACACAGAGTTTTAATGTTGCAGCTTGAATTACAATGCATATGACTTTATTAGTCTTGAAAACATTCAATATTATTTTCGTACACAACAAATCAATAAACTATCTTACAAAAATCAATTATTATTTACTATTAAACAGTAGCAGTTAGGTAAAAATGTTATTTATATGTTTGTGAAGTATATTGACATTAAGAAAGTATAATTGTTGCCAGTTAAAATCACTTTTGTATGTACTTTAACCCTTAAAATATCATGTGATTTGAATGTTTCGCAAGCAGTTAAAATAATCATAATCTTAACGAGCTTATAAACAAGTAACGAATTATTTCAACAAAAACGAGCCGTATATAAGTTCTTTGTTATGTTTTGTTTTTAATTTTGATGTACCTAGTGTCAATCTTACGACTAAGACGATTCTATTGACACCACTCACATAAAAATACGACAAGCAGTTTAGGCTCTGGGGCCTGCCAAAGAAATATACACACATGCTCCTTCTTTCGCCGTCGGGTAAAAATTGCATAAACATTTTATGCAGCTTTCATATTGGTCATAAATCATGGCTACTGGACATTGAGATGTTTATCTACTTGTTGATCTAAGTAGGTCGCTATAGGAATAATATATCTACCTTATGTGAAAGTCGTATGTATGGCCTGCAATTGGCTAGCTCAGACACATATTAATGGTTGAATTGTGTCCCTGGGATTAACAGTATTAGGTAATTAACAGTATATGCTTTATTTACATTAATTTCTATTCATTAAATTTAGACTTTTTAAATAACTATAAATAAATACATGAATAATCAATAATAATAATATGTATCATAGGACGCCAAAATGTTAAAGTCAATTGAGGCTTTTTACTGTCAAAAAGTTATTAATCAAAACTTTATGTTTTTTTTTTATTTTCGTTCACAACTTCTTTATTTTCATTACGAGAAAATGTGTATAGAGACTCGTAATTAGAAATACGATTGATCACTACTAATGATTTATCATTATAATAAGTCTGCAAGTTTTTCTGAGAAAAAAATAATTAACTGATTAATTAGATAATGAAAAAGTCTAGACATATTTAAGTAGAAAAATTTATTTGATCTGTATTTGAGTTTATTCATTCTGTTTTGTAGATATATTTACGAATATTTATAAGTTATTAAGCTAATAACGATTAACGATAATTAATATTGCTGGTACTAAAAAAGTCATGTACAATTTACAATAATTATTGCTTAGTGATCAAAGAACATGAAAAATGTAGTATATTTTTCTAACTTTCTAGTTAATATTTCAAGCCGAGTTTTTAGTCACACACGAACGTAATTTAATTTTTTTAAAAATACTGCGCTAAAGACTAAGTGAAGTGGCTGCATAAATGTATTGTGTATGTAGCAAACTAGTTCAAAGAGTTCTGACTATTAAATTTGAAATTAAAACTTTCTTGGTTAGCGTTTATCAAATTCAAAATAATTTATTGAATTATGACACTAAGCGACATTTATTGAATTATGATACAAAGTGACATTTATGAACGTGAAATTGAAGTTACAATTTAAAAAAAAACATAAATCGACACAAACAGACGTCACAAATGTACTGTATTGTCAAGGTTATCTTTATTGTACCCACATAAACAGATAAAAAAAAACTGGCCAAGTGCAAGACGGACTCGCCCACCGAGGACTCTGAACAAACCTGTAGGTATATTATTTAAAGTGACAAAAAATTTATGCTTTTCACAATAAATCCTTTATCTGTGCAATAAGACGTTGCTTCGTACCAAATTTCAAGATTCTGTGTTCACGAGAAGTACTCTGTGGGTTCTTATTCTCTTTTGAATGTCGAAAATTTTCATCATAAGCGGCTGTATCTTTTTATTGCCTACAGATTGGGACAGTAGACTTGAATATTTGATATGGATTTCAGCTTGATATCTCCATGCGTTCCTGAGAAAAAGGGTATTGTCAGAAAGACGGACAACAAAGTGATCTTATCCGTTTTTCCTTTTGATGTACGGAACCTTAAAAAAGAGTTACAAATAGTTACAATATATTTTATTAACGTGACATTTGGCGGTCTTATCAGTCATAACAACAACCCATAATGTCCCACTGCTGGGCTCGGGTCTCTTCTCCGGAGAGGGTTAAGGCCATACGTCCCCACGCTGGCCAAGTGCGGGTTGGGGACTGGCAAGAATACGTTGTGGCTACGTAAATCTTGCCGTTGGATGTTTTTAAGCCGCCCGAAGGCCTCCAACCAAGCTTCACGACTGTTATCGTATGATAACAACCGGGACCGACTGCTTAACGTGACCTCCGAATCACGGAGACGCTCATGGTAACATGCCACCAGCGGTCACCCATCCAGGTACTGACCGCGCCGTTGTTGCTTACCCTCGATGATTGTTTCTAATCACCGAGTGCAACTGGGCTACGAGCGCCTTATCAGTCATGGCGATCTCTTACAGACAACCTTTGTACGGATATTATAGTAATTAGAGCAGTAGTAATAAGCGGTCAAGTTTCTAAGTTTGTAATAACTGCTGCAAGTAATGACTTCCGTAAAGTTGTGTTTATCTTTAAGATTCGTGCACCGCGCTACTAAGAAAGTTGACCGAGTTGGGCGTGGTCGAACACCACGTATAGTTTACATCAGCTCTAAAAAGGAGATACAAACCATGGCCGTATACAGCCGCCTATAAATTTTCTTGAGAATTAAGAGAATTACTTTGAATTTATTAAAAAAAATGGCTTTCGTCCGCTTTTCTCTGATAATCAATCTAATCTGTGATAATCAGTCTAATGACTACACGGTTGGCCTAGTGGTTTCAGTGGTCGCCACACCGCTCCTTACTGCGCTAAGTATTGTGGGTTCAAATCCTACATGGGACAACACTTTGTGTGATCCATAAATTGTTGTTCTAAGTCTGGGTGTACTTTGTGTCCGTTTCATGTATGTTTGTAAAGATCCTTGCGACACAGGAATTTATATTCCTAAAGCGGGAGTTGTCTTTTTTAAAAAAAAAAGAAAAAAAATCTCTATACCAAAATTCTTCCAAATCAAGTCAGCGGTTCACCCATAAAATCGTAACAGACAGACAGAGTTATTTTGGAATTCATAATATTAGTATGTATTAATATAGACGTATTGCAAATATTGTATTCTAAGGAAAAGGTAAAGGTTGTGATGTGTTAAATATAGAATCTGAATAAGGAAATATTTAATAGGAACTTCATAACAATGGAACATGAGAGAACAAAAGGTTATGTAATAATTGTTTTGAGAATATCCGAATTTTGCCGACATTATTTATATTTAAATAGAAACAACGTGTTTAGAAATGAAGTTGTACATATATATATGTGCTTTCATTTTATTTTTAAGTTTACAGCTAATTATCTCTTCAGTATGTGAATTTATAACCAAACACTTCTGTAATACAAAAGGGAGAGCCACGCTTCGGGGAATGGGCTGGCTCGACCGGAGGGACGCAAAGGCCTCACAGAAAACCGGTGTGAAATATCGCTTGTGCTGTATTTCATCGAATGAAAAAGGATACCTGAGGCCCACACCCCAACTACTACCTAATCTACCATGGGCCAGCAACGCAGTTGTGACGCCTATGGTGTTGCATGTCCACGGGCAGCGGTAATCGCGTACCATCAAGTTATACGTCCGCTCGTTTGTCCCGATTTCATATAGAGAATATGTAATATATAATTCCGTAATGATTTCTCCTAATTTAGTGTCAGAATATTCTGTTACATAGTGTCAATAGTACCCACCGAGCATTCTAGATGGCAATCAGCTCGGTACAGAAATAGTTGTACAGTTGAACTTTGACATAATATCGATATTGAATACACAATTTATCGGTGTGCACATTTAACTGTTTCATTGACCGCTGGCGATAAATAGAGTTATTTATACATTGAGTTAATACACTGTTACCCAAGCTTACCAAAATGACAACTATGATTCTCGTATGTGTTAGAGACGAACGTGCATTATAGGCCGTATAGGCAAACAGCTCACGACGCTTCGTATATCTTAACAACAGTTGATATAGTACGTTAGTTAATAAATTTTGATAGTAGTAATAAGTTTTTAGGCAGATAGTATATTTTATTATAGTAAATTTTTATAGTATATATTATAGTACATTAAAGTAATTTTGCTATTTAAACTAAGATCAACAATAAAGGCTTTTTTATTGTATTTTGTTTTATTGAGTTTGATCCAATTTTCGTTGTAATTTTTAAATCGATGAAAATTAACTAAAACATTCTTAATACTATATAAAATTACTTGTCACAGTTTTGAATAAATGTATTTTATCGAAGTATGCATACCCTAAGATCAACAATAAAGGCTTTTTATTGTATTTTGTTTTATTGAGTTTGATCCAATTTTCGTTGTAATTTTTAAATCGATGAAAATTAACTAAAACATTCTTAATACTATATAAAATTACTTGTCACAGTTTTGAATAAATGTATTTTATCGAAGTATGCATACCATGAAAACTCAGTTACTAGTAAAATAGTAAGCGATTTTAGAAATTAATCTTACTTATCTCACCAATTGAAAACAATGTGTATTTAAGGCAGTACAATGAGTTAAATTCTAAAGTATAAGAATCAAAAATAATGTTCCAAGTTTAACTGTTGTAATTCTATTAAGATACATCAATACAACAAACATTGATACACTCTCTTTAAATTTTAAAATTAATTCAATAAAATTGAGAACGTTTTAATCGTTTAAAAAACGAACGATAAAAAAAGGAAACCCACAACTTTCTGTTCGCTAAATAAAGAGTGCAAATAATTTGTTCTTTAAATTAATTACTCAAAAATAAAACAAGCTTCATTAAAACAATCTAAATTCAACCCTCATTCGCTTAAACGTCACGATTCGTTATAATTAAAAAGTAAAAATAACCAATTAACAAATCCGAATTCTTCTAAGTCCGATCCGTACATCGGCGAGTCGTGATGGTATCGTGGCGATCGGCTTCCGATCTGCCCCGCCACGTGCGACGAATCACGACTGGTGGCTCACGACACACGCTTTTGTCGTCACTTTTTGTCGCAATAGTTATTTATTAGCATCGTGATCGGTGCGCTCGCGGTCACGCTCGCGTTTGAGGGTTAACTTGTAACGATTGTTTTGATGTTACTATTCAATAAAGTATTTGATTTATAGTGCACTTAATGGTTGTTTATTGTTGTAATCGTGAATTGGTCGTTTATTCCACACATACTTGTAACAATAGCGAACATTATACGTGTGTCGTGACGAAATGTAGAGGAAGAAATATCCCAGACCAAATTGTGTAACCTTTTTTCGAGATTCGAGAGAAAGTGAGAATACTTTAGCAGTTGTTTGAAAATGTATAATATTCAAGTGTCAAGTCTTGTCTTTTTATCTTCAATCTAAAATCATAAAATACCGCTTTGCGAGACGGCATCTCGTTATTTGCTTGCCACTTTTGTGGTATAAAAGTGATGCTTCAATCTGTTATTTAGGTATATGAGAACTTACTT
This sequence comes from Hyphantria cunea, assembly GCA_003709505.1. Lineage (NCBI taxonomy): Eukaryota > Metazoa > Arthropoda > Insecta > Lepidoptera > Erebidae > Hyphantria > Hyphantria cunea. The sequence continues at coordinate 724,700 of PKRV01001403.1, forward strand.
AGAACTGGCGAAAGAAGACTCATATATCGCATTATTTTATACATTTATTCAAACAAAATAAATATTTATCATCGTCATCATCATCATCATCATCATCATCTCAGCCGTAGGACGTGATCCAGTGTTGGACCAAGATACCGCACAACAACCGGTCGTATATTACCTTTTTTAATCAATATTGCGATTTAAATATAAAAAATCCTACATTTCTCTGGTTACGCAACACTTTAGAAAATAAATAATCTGTGTAATTGTTCAGATTGAGACCTTCAATTTAATCTCGAAACCTCGAAAGTATCCTAAAATTTTGTAATAAACTGTATGCGCGTAGTGCGTGGGTAGGTCTATATTTCTCGATAACCCCTACCATGTGTACCGAGTTCCGACAATACAGTTCGGAACGTGGCAACGCGTCGAAATGTTTTCTTATTATGTTTTTCAAAAGAAATTTCACTCTCCCCCGGTATCGGAAGGATCGCGGAGAGTTCATCGAGCATACACAATGAAATAATAAACATTACTTACCCTCACATCTGTTTATGGCATACGGTATTTTATATACATGCCTTGCATGCATTCGTTATTGTGTGTAAATTTTCAGCTACAAAACTTTTTTCAACCTTTTTCCGAATGTCGTATTATAGTACTACTCTTTATGCCCTTAATATTTTGTTAATATAACATAAATTTTATCACTCAAACACAAAAAAATTATGTATTGAAAAATTTATTAGTTTATAACTACATTTATTATAATTTTATTGTATGTTACATTATTACTTGCATCGGTGGCGCAGTGGTAGCTTACGCGACTGCTAACCATGAGGTCTCGGGTTCGAATCCTGGATCGGACCAAGTCTTTGTAAGATCTGCAAATATTTGTTTCGGAATTTGGGTGTTTTCTATGTTTAATATGTATGAAAAAGTGTTTATGTATTCATATCAGTTGTCTACTACCTATAATACAAGCTCCGCTTAGTTTGGTACTAGATGGCGTTGTGTATTAGATGTCCGAAATATTTATTTATTCATATTTATTTAAAATAAACTTAACTATAAATTGCAAGTAACTGTTAGGACCTCACAACGAGTGAAGAACTTCTCGAAACTTATTTATCTAACACAATTTATCAGCTTTTCGGTAGCTAAGAATGGTTTAAAATATATATTAGCCTGATAAAAGAAACTTATTAATTAATACTAAAAAAAAGTATTGACTCCATTGCATTTTATATCAAAAAGTTTTTTCTCAACAATACTTTTAATTCAGTGCTTTTATTTCTTCTCAAAGTTTGGGCAAAGTATAACAAGCCATTGACGAGAACAATCGAGTACACTCGCACACAATCTGATTACTTCATATTTATTCATCCGATCAGTCATTAATTAAAGCAATTATTGTTCGTTACCAACTTTAATTTAATCAGTGGACTGTATCAATTAATTTAAGCCATACATTTTTATTGACAAAGAGGAAAAAGCTTTCATTATAAATATCATCTTTCTCTGTCTATTACAGATCTGTTTTTGTGGTTTTCTGATACCGTGAACATGTACAGAAAATAAATCAATTTAATCAGAGAGCTAACTTTTTCAAACTTCTCTGTGATTCTTTAGATATTTGAGCCACAATTATTAACAATATCAAAAATAGCTTGCTTAGACTTTTGTGGTAAATATTTAAATAAAATAAAAAATACGTAAACTTGTAACTCTTTAAACTCCTTATACATATTCATAAATTTATATTAAAAAAAACTAAGATAGAATTTATTCTACTACCAATAACATATACTAATATCAATTATATAATTTATTTTTAATCCCCAGTCGCCTCTTTGGCGTAGGCCTCCCTCAATATATGTGATGTGGTCCGCAGCAGCGGGCCGGCACCAGTCGGGGATTGCGGATGCCTTTTAAGTTCCCGTGGTCCCTGGCGTAGGAGAGAGACGGAAAACCGAGGGGTTTTAGTCAGTAAAAGTCTGACAGACCCCTTCGCTCTCTCCCCAGAGCGGAGGACATCCATGACGATTTCCCCCCGATAAAAGAAAAAGGCCTCCCCCAATACTTTCCACTGCTTTCTGTTCCTGGATGTCCTCATCCAGTCTGCTCCAACTCTCTGTTTGAAAATGTCTCGCCATCTTATTTTGGTCGTCCTCTCCTCCCCGCTCCCTCTATGGGTAACCACTCCACTACGTTTTTGGTCCATCTATTGCGTTCCATTCTACATATATGACCAGCCCAGTTCCATTTTAATAACAGGATTGTCTTGAATGTTTTTAAGTGTTCTTATTTTTTTAATTACTTATTTTCTCTATTAGTTTTTTTCACAAATTGCTAGTTTTTCCTCTTCTTTCCTTTTTAGGGACCAAGTTTGGCATTAGTATGTTATACTTGGCAGAATTACTATTGATAAATGTTTTTCTTAATTTCTATGTTTACGTCCCTGTTTTTCATGGTTTCCCTAAAATTTACACTACAAAGATATTTATTTTGATTTGAGATTCAGTTTTATAGGAAAACACGACTTTTTAGTATAAATTTATAATAACTGTAAAATTCTTGTTCTTATTATGCATCAATAAAGTCTTGATTTAAACAGTATAAGCTGGTATGAAGCGTCTTTGAAATGCTAAATGGTACAAAATATTAGTCACTCCGACAGTGGTTGAGCAATTAACACGTGCCCACCATAAACCAGTAGCCATGACAACACGCGCTTTCGGCACACGACGTTAAACAAACTAATTGGTTGGCGCTTTTGTTGACGAGTGTACTATACTATAAAATGATGAATGGGCTAGAGTCGCTTTATTGACGAATGAATATTTTATTTCAGGTCTTTATTTAAACGTTTCATTTTACGCAACACATACTTTTTATATGTTTGTTACACAATATTGTTATTGAATTATATGGTGTGCAAATAACCCAGTGAACGGGTTTACAAAAAATGTATGGTATATTAACCACATTTTTACTATAGAGCAGACGTATCACCTGATTATAATGCCATCCTTGGACCCCGTTACCGGCCTTTAGGAAAATGGGAGGGGAATGGGCCTTCGGTATCACTCACTCACACGTTGAAACACAGCGCAGGTGCTGTTTCACACTGTTTTTCTGTGTGGTCGTGGTATCACTTCGGTCGAACTGGCCCATACGTGCCGAAGCGTGGCTCTTTCACAAACATTTATTCGACAATTACTTATTTATATTAAAACTATTTTTCTAACTGATATTCCGATATCAGCACACCTAATGGTAAGCGTTCACCCAAGGTAGCTGCATATTTAAAATGCGAATTGTTACATTTTATGGATAACAGGTAATTTCTCTCTGTACACTTTAAAATATTTACACATCGTCATCATCAGCCTATCGCAGTCCACGGCTGGACCTAGGCCTCTTTTATTGCAAGCCATTTGGAACAATGAATAAAATGGAAAGTTTACACAAGATTAGATAAATTAATTACTTATCAAGTTACACACTTTTAAACGTAAGATCAAGTAACAATTGCATTTTTTTGTAAGTTAAGCTTGAGATCTCGGGTTCGATTTCCGCGTCAGACCAAATGCTTATGTGATTTGTAAATATTTGTGTTAGAGTTTGGCTGTTCTATGTATAATATGTATGTATTTAAAAAAATAAGTATAAATATATTTATATCAATTGCCTAGTATACATAATACAAGCTCTGCTTAGTTTGAGAATAGATGGCGTTGTGTAGATGTCCGTAATATTTATATTTATCTTACTAAGTACTCGTCCAAATACGTTCTAAAGAAGTATTTTCATTTGTTGCAGGAATGCTGAGATCTACCTTCGATCGGCCAGACCACGAACGTAAGTTACCTATTGTACTCGTTTCTCAAGCCTACATCCTTAAATTTGTCCTTTAAAAAAAACATTTTTACGTTACTTAATAATATATGTACCTTATTCTTTTAATTCGTAACCAACCGAAGTTAGTTAGAGTTAACTCTTTCGTTGCACCGAATAAGTGAGGATGCTAGACCAACTCCACTCCACAACTTTTAGTTCTGTGGGGCAAAAATTTAAACAGTCTTATGAATGAGCGGGCTTATTGCTAAAACTAATATTTTTGATCAATGGGTTTACAAATCTACAGGAGATTAACTTATCTAATAGCAAATTAATTGCATTACCAACAAATAATTTCAATAATTTACGATTGGAGAATATTCCGTGCAATAACCGTATGGTACTGATACAAATAAATAATATTGCATAGTACACTGCGGTCTGCAGAGTCACCATTCGTCCAATAAATCATTGAATTTACACATTTCCTGCTATTTGGGTGAAATATTGTTCAGAACATAATAAAGTTAAATAACAATAGGGCCATTGATAAATTTGAAACATGAATTTGTTTGCTATTGTAACTGTTCACGGTTTTTTTTTTGGATTAGTGGGCAAACCTGATGGTTAACGATTACCACAGTGCATGAACGCTTGCAATACCAGAGGCGTCACAAGTGCGTTGCCGGCCTTTGGTGGATGAGGTATGGGACTCCGGTATATTCACTCACTCGGTAAAACACAGCGCAAGCGCTGTTTCACACCGCTTCTGTTTTTGTGCGCTGTGCTTCTGTGAGGCTGTAGTATCAATCTGGTCGAGCCAGAAAATTCATACCGAAGCGTGGCTCTCCCACGGTGATGGTGATGAATATATACTTACATAGTATATATTCATGACACGCCTTGTTAGCTCAGAGTCATGTACGCTTGACGACCAAGTAAGCAAGGTCCAACGCCATTCGCGTCTCAGAGCATTGGGTCAATATCTTGTAAGAGCTGCCATCGACATGACACGTTTTAGTTTTTCTTGTAAATAATCTATTTCTTTTCAATGTTGTTAAAGTTACTTCTACCACGCTACAAACAAATAAATAATACCTAATACGATAACGAATGCCTATTACCTACCTAATGAAAACGAGAAGTCACTAAAATAGCAATCTAAACTTTTAACTTACAGCACTTGATAATATCAATCATTCTGACACAATGACTAATAAACCATATAATACGAAACAAAGGAAAATAAGCTCTATTACAAAGTTATATGTATGAAAACACAAAGTTAGCATACAGAAGTGGACGGACCGACAAAGTTGTGTGGAAAAGTTGAAGAGTTTCCTAAAGTATGCATGCTAGTTATGGATAAATAAATTAGTATCTAGACGCTGGAGTTTCCAGTAGGGTTGTGCTGTACTTAGTATGTTATATCTAAGTATCATAACTATTCCTCGTACTGTATATCAGTTTTGCAAATTATGTGGATCTATTAACGTTAATATTTTATTGAAGTGGCAGAGTTAAGTTATTTTACAAAGAATGAGTTTATGCTATGGAAGTATTAAAATATAGTAGTACGATTAATTGTCTGAATATAAGTAAAATACTTATACGCAAGTTTTATTATATAAGGGAAAAATATAACCATTTTACTTCTATTTAAGTAATAGGTGACAAGACTGATGTCATTAATTGGATACATATATTACCAAACAAACCTTTGCCTGTGGCTCCACTGACTGATTTTTAAACTAATACACTATCTAATACATATAAAATTCAAAGATATATATATATATGTATATATATATATATATATATTATAATTAACACAACACTAAACGTTAAATGAAAAATATAACAATACATAAAAAACTACATTTAAACCAGTCAAGCCACTGAGATAAGCGCGCAAAAACACACAGAAAAACAGTTTAAAAAAATCTAAAACCGGATATTTTGTTTTCTATTATTACCTTACACAGTAACTTAGGTTTATTTTTTTAGACTAGCTGCGCGCCGAGTCGTTACGCGCGGAATGCACCTAGTGTATTATTAAAAAAGTTAAAATTATTTCATCACTTAACCACTAGAGACTAATTACAATTTGTATGTCACAGCTATACGAAACCGTATTTAGCGAGCGCCACACAATTTCACACTCAAATTAACTTTCAAACTAAAACACATAAATCAAGAGCTGAAAATGAAGCGTCGTTTTCATTAAAATATATTCCCTATTGGAGAATAATCCCTAACACCTGAGCTAGTTGAGAACTGGCACAAACTTCGCAACGCGAAACTTGTGTTGAAAATCAGTAACTATCTATCTAACTGGTAAACAATCGCTTCAGACGTAATTTAACGGTTATAGTGTAATGAGCGCGCAGTTGGAGGGTTTCTTGTCGAGTTACCGTCTCTTCGTCCCATACGTTCCGACTTGTAGTACCGCGAACGGGTGCCTTTATACCAACAAATGCTGTGCGTTTTAATTTATAAATAAATGTCTGTCAATTGTTTGATTTTATTCAATGATTGAAGACGAAGGTGGATGGACGAAGATGAAGACGCCACCATTTCAAATTTAATTGGTAATAGACTGCGCGGTTGGTTTTGTAGTTAAAGTGATCGCCGCGCCGCTTTCCACTGGAACGAGTCTTGTGGATTAATATCCCACAATAGACAACACCTTTTTTGATTCATAAATTGTTGTTCTGAGACTGGGTGTTTTATGTTTGTAAAGTACCCCGCCACACAGAGTGTATAATCTCAATGCGGGAGTTGTCTTTTAAAAAAAGTATTCGAATGATCGTATTTCCAAGAGACAATTAAAATTCCAGCAACATTTTACATCAAGTTATATTACACTCCTACTTAACACATATACTATACGTGTAAACAGTAAATTGTAAACATAGTCGGTTGTATGTAACACAAAACATCACGCGTAGAAAACGGGTAATTAAGTCAAAAACACCTGATCCTCGGAAACCTTTTTGTAGGAAGGCATCTTCAACCTTCATACACATATAATATTTTATTAAACGAAGTTAATACTTAATACTAGGGACGTGATACTCAGTCACTTTCGCTATACATCCCTATTAATATTATAAATTCGAAAGTAACCATATGGTTGGCTAGTGAAAAAAAAACTATCTCTCTTGAAATAAAGAACCTTGTAAACGATATTTAATTTTCTCGTAGTTAATTTTTTATTTATCTTTTTTCACTCACAGCCCAGGCGCTCATAGCCCAGTTGCACTCGGTGATTCGAAAGAATCACCGAGGGTAAGCAACGACGGCGCGGTTAGTACCTGGATTGGTGACCGCTGGTGGCATGTTACCATGAGCGTCTCCTTGATTCCAGTCGGTGCTGGTTGTTATCATACGATAACAGTCATGAAACTTAGTTGGAGGCCTTCGGGCGGCTTAAAAAAACATCCAACGGTAAGATACGTAGTCACAACGTATTCTTGCCTGACCCCAACCCCGTACTTGGCCAGCGTGGGGACGAATGGCCTTAATCATCTCCTGAGAGGAGACCCGAACCCAGCAGTGGGACATTATGGGTTGTTGATGATATCTTTTTTCACTACTGTCTCCGCCAAAATGACTCCACTCTGGCTGATGATGCATGAATAGAATCCAAAAGTGGTGGTCACCATCCCCAACTCAAAAGTGAAGGCCTTATGAGAGAGAGGAGGAGTAAAAGAACTATTACATTTATGAAACCACAGAATAATGTCAGTGTGACAAAACGTTCGTGTCACATAGAATCAGAATTGAATTATACATTTTTTGTATAATTCAACATAAACCTGATCCGTAGATAAATATAATCCTGATCATTTTTCTCTGTAAAATTTCTCATTTCCCCAGTATAAGTAAATCATTTCCCCGGCGTTCCTTGAAGCGGGACCGGGCTGATTTTACGACGGTTTTTATGCGAAGCGCCCACTCGTCAAAAGTTCTTCGATGATTAGATTGGAGGCTTTGTTATTCGAACGTCTTCCAGGTGTTATAAAGCCAGAGAGTAATAAAAGTAGCTACTCTGTTTTGTTCTTTTAGCTCAAGTTTATGTTAACAACCGTTCGTTCTGCTGTCTGAATTATCGACTCGCTACTGCAATGAAATACTGCAAGTTTGAAATAATTTGTATCAGCTTAAATTGTATTTTTCTATTCGTGTCTTACATGGGGAACCATAGGGACGTAACTGTATATCAGATTAATTGGAATTTATGTTATTTCCTGAATTTGGATGATCAGATATTTGACGATATTTTAAATGGTATTAACTAAACTGTTACAATCATTATATGTATCAATTTTTTAAAAAACCTTATTCAAAAACAGTAAGTAAGTAAATTTCCTAGTAGGTTATGTCATGTATGTAGTTATGTCCTTCCTTAAGAACTAAAGTATCTCTATGCTAAATTAATTTGAAATCAGTGCAGTAATTTAGCTATAAAAGTATAACAGACAAATAGAATTACTTTCGACTTTAAAATATTACTATGGATTTTTCCTCTTATTCTATTTCACTTACAATAAAGCTTGTTACATGCAAAAATAGATATAATGCACTTCTAAAACATCAACACTCGATACCATTGTATTATAAGTGTATACATGTCTACTTAGCCAAGTTAATAATAAGTAAAGTGCTGGTAACGGTACCCCGGCACAAATAACAATGGTTGGTATTTACTTAATATTGCAACCATTAATCTTACGAGCATCGAGCCTTACACGAGACATTATTAAAGGAAACTGTGAACAATTTTGATAATACTCATTGTGTTTGTGATATTTATTATGTTGAGTTTTGATACTTATCGATTGACTTGAGAAACTTGTGGTCTGAAAGATTTAGGGCCATTTTTAACAGTTCCATATATAACAACATAGCATAACACAGATAGTTATCTGAAATTGAAAGCTATTTAACAGATAAAGGTTACTGGTAAATATATATATTCTGATATAAATGTGTATATCCAAAACTTTTGAAACTAAAATCTATCGTTAATTGGTTCAAGTAAGTCTTGCAGAGACTATCAGAAAGTGATGAACGGTATTTGGTACGTATATAGGGCAGTTGATGACTTCGATACATATGGTCATCATCAGCAGTCTCTAGCAGTACACTGCCAGATATAGACCTCACCTCAGGAATAAAGTTTTGGCCTCCAATACCACGCTTTCCAAGTGTAGTAAAATGTTATCTCAAATACAGCGATGCCAAGAGGAAAGTTAAATTGTTTTAACAATTTAACAAATAATAGTAAAAAATATTTTTTCTGACATTTTAACACACGACACCATCAAGTCCCAAACTAAGCATAGCTTGTACTATGGACTATGTATAGACTTTTTTTGCTAAATATATACATAATATGCATAGAAAACATCCAAACTTCGAAACAAATATTTGCAGATCATACAAACATACGCTGCCACTGCGCCATCGAGGCAGTCAAATTTGTGTATCTGTATTCCACCGTATTCTAAGGCACTGATTTAATTGAATGAGGTGTCCTTGTAATGTATAATAATAGCCCCGGTGACTAGGCTATATAAATGGGATCAAGTTTTGACGTATTTTGGTTTTTTAAACGTTTTCTGAGATTTCAAGTATTCCATCTCTCTCCTCAGTCAAAATGGTACCATGTTCTCACCCAAAGCTGGTTAAGTAACTCATTTGTTGCTTTTTACCCAATGAGTGAAGTTTCCAAAGCCCAAACTTGCCCCAGATTCTAAAATAAAGGGCTCAAAGAGCTGCAACTACTGACTCTCGAGTTGATCTTTTGCTCCCCTGTACCAGAAAATGTGTATATTTATAAATTTATGTGAATTCATAACTTGTGGTATTATGTGTAGTATATGTGTACATGCATGCTAAAGTCTATGTATATACTGCATATTTGACTGATTGTTACACATCTCTACAAGATTACTTCCCCACCCTAAGGATGACTGGAAAAGATTAAGACAAAGTATAAAAAGAAACTATTCTTTCTTCAAGTCTCTTTAATATCCAGTTATTATTTATATCTGGCCCCTCTCGGCTCAGGGAGGTGACGAGCAATATCAACAATGAACTAAAAAATAAATTGCATCTCATTTCTAGTACAAGTGGCTCATCGTCGCTAACGTTACAATAACGATACAAAAACTCATTTTAGAGTCACTCTAAAATACTTTTACAAATGAAAAAGAGCACTTGAACACAAACGACTACCTGAATCACTTCCGTTTAACGAAGGACGCCGTCGTTAAGTACTGAGGAGGCGATTTAACGGAAAAAAAGCTCAGTTATCTACAAAGATCGTTTATATTAAAGAATTGTACAGTCGGCAAGGAAAATTTGTGAACCTTTTTTAAAAATCTTGTAAGATTTTGGTCCTAATTATGTATAAGAAGGAGTACTCGTGAACTTTCCGATAATAGTCAATCAAGTTTTATCGAACTAATTTAATTAAAGTATCTATTCTCACGCTCCAGGGAAAGACTAGTGCGTAAATAAATACGTTTAAATCCAGAGTTTTGTAAGCGAGAAGTGTCCACATTGTGAATTCCGATGCCGACTGTACCTACGAGTGAATTTGCATTATTTTTATCGTTTTTAACTGATACTTGACGTCAATTCCTTTGTTATGCGTGACAATGCCCAACTGAGTCTTCGCCAACTCCGTTCAGGGACGGTGTTTTCAAACCATCCTTTATAAACGAATGAAAAATTACTTTGTTATTGTACCCTAAGTTTTTTGTTATTAAATTTTACATAAATCGATTTACGAAAGATTGTCATTGTCAGTTTTTTTCAATTATTATTATTGGGAAATGTTTAGGTGTAATTAATATCTGTTATCTATTCATTTTTTTGATAAAAATAATATAAGTTTACAGTTCATACACCAAGACGCTTACATATTATGTCAAAATAATGATTTTTGGATAGATTTGCAAAGAAAAGCAATTTTAATTACAAATAACTTAAATATAAATAATGGTAACAAAGTTAATTCATTAAGTCCTAGTTTTCTTTCAAATTTGATTTATATGGAGATTTTCATCACCAGTCCGCTGCACTCCATCGCTTGGTATAGGCCTTCACTCCATATTATGTTTTGCCAAGACTCGGTCTCCACTCTGAAACACAAAATAGAGATCTGCTTTTTACCATCCCTAACGTTATCTCAGTCTCTGCCTCCATAGCCTCGTATTTTCTCCTTGTTGAATCTGAGGCAGTTGGAGGAGGTCTATGTCCATAATAGACAAACAGACAAAAAAAACTAATTCAAAAATATATTTATAAAATAAATACCAATGTCTCAGCCATATAAAAAAATAATAATAATAATCAAATGAAATAAATATTGTTCATGTAAATCTAAGTATTTTGCTTGAATAAAGGCTCTTTTTATTTATTTATTTTATTTATTATCTCAGTACCTAAGAAAGAGATCCTTATTCTACTCTCTCTGCCAGCAATTGGTGCACTTGTTAACCTACAAGAAACTTATGGATGTAACCTGCATAAGAAGAATAGCTTCGCAATGCACTCTATAAAAACTTTTGACGTTGTAACGTTGAAACCAATCCTTCTGACAATTCTAATAAATTTTAAGGGTTAAAAATTTATCAAATAACACTAAAACTAAAGTTTATAAGTTTTAATCAGAAACGATAAAGCAAATGTCTTAGGAGTACATTAAAAAACTTGAGACCCATGAACATAAAATTAGGCTATAAAAAGAATCACAATTAAGATAAAACTCCTTCTGTGCTATCTCACCTTGTAAAATTTTAATACTATTATTATGTCTTTCGTATGCAAATCTTAGTCGATATCGTTCCTTTTGACGAGGTTTCGAGATCGCGAATAACTCCGCGATGTCCCTTTAAATGTGTTCTTGATTTCAGTATTCAACTTATGTTCGACGTAAGCATGTTTTAATGGTAGTTCTAATATCTTAAAAAAGTTTTATAATAGATACATTTATAGTGAGAAAGAATTAAGTAACATGAGCTTTTTATACCGACTTGTACTTGGTAATGTACTTACTTTTTTAGGTAAAAATTCTCGCATTAGGAACATACATCCTGTGTCGCGGAGGACTTTATAAACATACATGAAATGGGCACAAAGTACACCTAGACTTAGAACAACAATTTATGGATCACACAAATTGTTGACCCATGTAGTATTTGAACTCATAACACTTGGCGTAATAGGAAGCAGTGTGGCGACCACTTAAACCACTTGGCCGACCGAGCAGTGTAATTGCCATGGTTTTGTTTGTTAATGCAACATTTTATTAGTGAACTATGGTTTTATAGACTTTTATAGCATAAATAATAATAAAAAATAATCAACAGTTAGTAGTACTCTATTATATAAGCCTCTGCTTGGAAAGGAGCTTTTCCAATCTTTGTACGATAAATTATTTTACTTCAGTAATATACTAACATTCTAACCCTACAATATTATTCCTTAAAACCGTCTTTAAAATCAATTTTCTTCTTCTTCTTATATGCCATGAATTTTCTTGACGTTGAAGCACAATAGCAGTAGTTAATGCTCTTATGTTTTGTATTCCAAGGGCTCAAAACCTGTCGAAAGATCCGAAAGATGACTCACCAAAATACATAATTAAAAACTTCCTTTTTTATTTCCTAAACTTAGAAGTTTAGACAATGCCTTATTGTGTAGACCCCTTAAATTGTTAACAATAATGCTGCATCATTCGCACCGAGATTCCAGATGCTCGGTAATCGAACGAAATCCCAACGGATAATGTACATCGACTGCTTTGTTCGAACATTAAACGAACAAACTATCAGATGCTATAGAATACGAGAAATGTACGGGCGTCGATTTAGAATCCGCTCTAGTCAATTTAGAACTACACCACCTCCCCACGACTTAGTTTAAGTTAAAAGATTTGTTTTCGATTTACTATTTTAGATGAAATATATAACATTTTGTTAAATTCCGAAGCAGATAAATTTGAAACCCAAATATTTTTCAACTAATACCTACCATACAAATAATGCTATTTAGTAAAGTACAACTTCTGATCGACACAAAGTTAAGGTAAGATATAGAATGAGATTCAAGATATTAAACACTAAGAATTAAGGAATATCAAAAATTTCGTTAACTATTATCAATTTTCATGTTACTTATCAGCAAAAATGCGTTTTTATATAAAGAAAAATAGCTCATAAAATTCCAAATCTATCATGATCAATGTATGAGAATGTGGCTTTTACACTATAAAAACTCTGAGTGTATATATTTTCTTAAGTAATTATTTTCATTGCTTTTGATTATTACAAGAACAACTTCGTTTAGGTTTTACTGAAACAAAAAAAACTATGATTAACATAATTACACCTGGTTTCAGAACTTACATCAAATACATATCTAATGAATATATATTCAACCTTGCAATCAAACTCATCTTTCATCGCACTACCAAAGAATTCACGGCTAACACCAAAAAGTGCCGTTAATAATGATATCTTTTCTTCCTTGGTCGAGAGATTCTTTCCTATGGGGAATGAATTAGCATATTCTTTATAGCATATTTAAAGTATATAGAAAAAAAATATTGCGGTTGTCCTTTAGAAGACATGAATAAAATATTGCCTGAAATCGTATGACGCAGCCCGTCTATGACTTACGCCATGCAGGTCGCGTCAGGCCGCATCCCCCTTCCCACCGCATTCGCACCATTTTTCGCTCCAAGATATTATTATGTGCGCCCAAGGAGCCGTTTGCACTACGCCCACTTATAATTTGTGAGTATCTGTTATCCTCCAAGGGATCGTGGCATCGAGATCTGCTTATATCCGGGCTCCATGTTTAATGTCTGACCGTATTTTTGTTATTGATATTTTCTTAGGATACTTTATAAGAGGATATCATTGGATAAATATAAGGCAGGATTCCCTGAATCCAAAACTTATTTTTTCATCATAATCTAGTGTGTATTTATACTGTTTATCTAAGCATCTCTTGACGGTAAAAAAAGATTAATGTCCGTCTGTGTTTGTTTTGTTATCCAAAATTGTTTTAATATGTACCCTTATAGTCCAACTTTTGTGTACCATTTAAATATACAAAAGCTTGTGATTCAAACAACTTTGTTGGTACAGACCATAATGGAATATCAAAAAAAAGTCTTATGCAAAACAAAAAGCCCACAAGTTCGCAATCATGAAAACTCATCTGAATTTAATTCTACTGATCAATCCGAGCACCAGCCATTCGGAGAGTCACATCGAAACAATTTGTAAAACTCTGTAGAAAATCCGAAAGCAAATAGAAAAGTATTTTGAAATATTTGGTGGAGTAAAAAATGCTGGCGAAACTTTATTGTGCCGGAATGAGAAATTTCAGTTTATCTTGGGACTGCGAACGCCGGAGGCATCGCGATAACTTCGTTTTGAACTTGTATTAAATAATATTATCATTCATTTGGTATCGCCGTAAATACGTATCTTGTATCTGTTGGTATTTCGTATAATTACTCGAAACGGGTATTTGATTCGTTTGTAACCGTTCCTAACATGTACGTTAGGAACGGTTACAAACGAATATTTGAATATTTCAACTCTGGTTTTGATATAAATTTCATATTCTTGTACAGTTTTTATCACCTGTTCTGTACGTATTAAAATATTATTTTTCAATCAACAGTTGTGGTTGCTTGAAATGCTTGTGTAACGTTGCCAGTAATAATGTGGAATGAGTTAAAGATAATGAGAAAAAAACAGTTTTACACTGGAATCAAAATGTAATATTCTGAAATATATTCTATGATTACAATTATCTGGACATATTTAAAGTATTCGATATTTGCTACTCTGCTTTTAGTAATCTAAGAAAAAGAAAAATAATTTCTAAATCATACCATCAACCACCAACACCAAAAACTAAAAACTATACAAATTTTCAAAAGAGCAACGTTGGAGAGCCAATCTTCGGTACGAATGAATGAGAATATCGAAGGCCCATACCCTAACTCCTCCCTCCATTTCCCATAATCCAGCAACTTGTAACGCCTCTGGTATCACGGGTGTCCATGGGCGACGGTAATTGCTTACCATCAGACGATACGTCTGCTCGCTTTTCCATTATATCATAAAGAAAAAGACCAAAACCTGTTTCTTGGCTGCTCGACTAATAAATAGAAGTAAAGAAATTTATAGCAAAACTAATCAGTGTAACTTCAATCACCTACTGTTGAACTATATATATATAATTATAATGCTTTTCAAATCGAAACATTTCTCAGTAGTATTTCGAGTGACAATAAGTTATTTATACACTGCCTTTACTCATAACCTCTGAAGATGTTTATTCTAACAACCGCTTTAAACGTTACAAACCCATTTTCTTCTCAGAAATGTGTTATTTTCCTAACCTTTGTATACAATGTTGGAACAGAACATTTAACAGTAATACTAAAGACCCTAACAGTACATTTTAAGAAAATGTTGTTCGGTATGACGTACCAGCCAACTCAACTCTTTATTTTTATAGCTTTTCTTGCAAACTCTGTCTCTTTCTAACACTCATAAAAGTATATACCTGTCTCTCTCCAACACAAAAGTCCTGGACATAAAATGCTTTAAGTTTTTATTGGTTAGAAAAAGAGAAGTCAAGTGCGAATTGTAGTGTAATTCTGTTTTATTTGTGCAGTTAGGTTTTATTGCGTTGGAAAATAATCTAGGTTTATGTCTATCATCGCTTGTTTGTAAGAACTAAGTAAGTACTAAGTATTTAACTAAGAAATGTCTCTGCCATTACATTTCACGCTATGTTTAAACTCTTTTTTGAATAATATAAAACTGAATGGTGAATTATTGTGTCTAAGCCGCCGGGAGTAATTGCAGCCGCTGATGCTTTTTATATAGTAAGCACCTACCAAAAAATGAGTTAAAACAATTTCTACCCTTAGTGAAAAATAAACGGTCGTAAGGTTTGTCCGTTAATTCCTAACCGACCTTTTCAAATACCTATCTATCTAAAACTGCAGATAATCTATATAATATATTTTAAAGTTTTTTCAATCTGATTGATTCATTACTTTTATTGATATGCAGGATCACTTTTCTTTCTTTTTTGGTAAGTTTCAGTTATCAAAAAAGAGAAAATACTCTTTTGAAGGTAAATTCAAAGCGTTTTCAATAACCTATCCTTAGTTAAAACTGGAACAGGTTATTGAAATACTAATATAGCTATCAACTTCTGCATGAGGTTATCCTCCAAAGAGCGCTAATCTAACTGGTCTTGGGCAGTCCGCATCCATCCGCCACCAGCCACTTTCTTAAAACCATCGATCCATCGTGCCGCAGGGCGTCCTACGCTACGTTTGCCTAATCGCGGTCTCCACTCTAATACATTTCAGGTCCAGCGACCATCACTCCCTCTGGACACTGGATCATATTACATAACATAATCAAGTCAACTTTTTTATAACATATATATAACAACATGTAAAAGAATAGAAGTTAGATGGTAATAAAAGAGGGCAATCTTGTTACTTTTGATAAAGAGAATTTCAAATAAGACCGTCAACATTTTAATTAGGTACTGTTTTAGCCTAGTTTGCATTTATTTGTTTTCCCATTCACAAGTTGCAAAGAAAAATATTGTGTTAACTTTCGCAAGCACGGATCTCTAAAAGCAGTCGACGTTTTTGCAGCAAATTAAAAACTGGAGTTCCCGCTGCGAACTTTCTTTATAATGTACTTTAATATATTTGAACTAAGCGTTGTGTGTTTGTATATTCATTCCACAGGAGTTTCTTAAACACTTCATTTTGTTTACCTATTAATAATAATAATAATTGGTCTCTTTGCCGCGAAATAAGTTAAATACTATTTTTTTTAATACAGGAATAGTTAGTAGTATTATTGTGAAAGAAACAAATATAGTAAAAAAAACACGCCGTCAAGAGTTGGTTACAGACGTAATAGAAGAGTATTAAAAATGGAAACTATCATAAACTATTATTATTCTATTTTCTTATATAATAATCTTGCGATATTTATAATCGCGTTAGTCGAACGGACATAAACATAGAGTCTTTGACGGTCCGATACGATACCGTGGTTTAATTTCAAACTTAAGTAATTGCCATCTTCACGAATAGTTTTCAGAGACTTTGTACGTAATGAGCAACTTTGAGAGGCACAACAGAATGGTTCAAGTACCACTGTCGAATAGAAAACATGATTAATATTGCTCGAAATATTCTATTGAAGGTACAAGAATTCTTAACAACAGTAAAAGAGGAAATTTAGGAATGTACCTAAATCAGAGAGCCTTGTGGCAAGTGGCTTTTCTGCTCGTTGGCCTGTCTACACCTTAACAAAACTATATATAAGCAGATTCACGTTTTTTTTATGTAATAGCGGGCAAACGAGCTTACGTAGCGCCGTACTGACATCCGCAACATCGGAGGTGTCACAAGAGCGTTGCCGGCCTTTTGGGGATAGAGAAGGGCAACCTCAATGCGAAAAAGAACAATGCAGCATGGTGACCCACACTATGGCGGCCTGGGGGGAAAGGGGATGGTGAGAGAGATAGGGGGCGTTGGATTGGGGTATGGGTCTCCGGAATCCTCACTCACTCAGTGAAACACAGTGTAAGCGCTGTTTGACACCGATTTTCTGTGAGGCAGTGGTATCGATCCGGTGGAGTAGGCCCATTCATGCCGAAGCATGGCTCTTACACGGTAGGGGTGGCATTCGAAACCATTCAGATGCTCTTTGTAGTCTGCCTAAATTAGAAAACTACCACGTCGTGCAATTCGAAGAGAACTTATGTATATTATACACATCATCACATCAACAGCATAGCTGATGATACACTCCTAGATATAGGTGTTTCCTTAGAAAGATTATGACCTACTTACTGTATCGCAGAGAGAAAGAAAACTTAATTACATATATGATTGATTAAAAAAATGTGATAACGTATTTAATAATATTCATCCTAATAGCTTGATTTCTTTTGTAACAAGAAATGAATCATTAAAAAAACCTAACTACGTATTTTTAATTATTTTTTCAATTGAGATATACCCAATGTTACTTTCACGACTAAGAGGAATCTATTGACATCACTCACATAAAAATACGACAAACCGTTTAGGCTCTAGGGCGTGCGTGACATAGAAATATACACATACACATATACATACGATCACTCGAAAAATATAACCCTCCTTATTTAGCAGTCGGATAAAAGAAAAAAGAAACACCTTCCGAATGATCTCCTTAACTTGCCTGTATAAACAAATTATTCCTGTGACCTCCGGCTCAGAACATGTAAACGGTACAATTTCCTGTATTTGTATTTATAAATAAACATACGCATAATTAGGTGAGCCAAACATAATTATCATGTTTATTTTACCGAAAACAGCGGTATGTATGCGAGCTTAAATTTGAAGGTTCGTTATTTTTACGAAAAGCAAGAAAGAAGAATTTAGACGCAAGTTCTTAGAAAACGAAATAAAACATAAACAGTTTTCGTTTTATATATATTATATATGTATATTTATTTATTTTACGTTACTTGATGTCTTTCAGTTCATTATTTAGATATTAATATACGTAATATCATTTCTCGTTTATTTGCTATTGACGAGATCGTTTGTTATCAAAATAAAATACAGACAATATTGTTTGATAAAAAATAATAATGATATCTCTACTAGAATGGCATGTCTAGTAGTGAATAGCCAGCCAATAGGGCGGGCAGAAGTAGTTCCACGGCCTCAAAGAAAACTGGTCTTAGTAACTCTTTTTAGCTTTTCACTGTGTGACTAAACTTATCTGTTGGCTCAATTCCTTAATGCTTACTAATACACAATACTACTACAATAATACTAATAATATATAATATTAAAAATGCAAAAGTAACTCTGTCTGTCTGTTGCGCTTTCACGCCAAAACTACTGAATCGATTTAAATGAAATTTAGTACACAAATAGTGTAGAGTTTGAGAAAGGCCATAGGCTACTTTTAGCCCACAAGAAGGGGGTTTTGAAAGAGGGGATGAGGGTTGTGTAAATTTGCTCAAAATTCACAATTCTACGCGGACAAAGTCGCGGGTATAGCTAGTATTACATAATTTTGACTGCACCGTTGGCCTAGTGGTTTAAGTCGTCGTCATGCCGCTCTCTACTGTGCCAAGTGTTAAGGGTTCAAATCCCACATGGGTCAGAACTTTCTATGATCCACAAATTGTTGGACCGACTCTGGGTGTATTTTGTGTCCGTTTCATGTATGTTTGTAAAGTACACCGCGATACAGGATATATATTCTTAATGTGGGAGATGTCTTTTTAAAAGCAAAGAATATGAGTTTGGGCATATGAGTGGTAGCTTACTGCTTCACTTACCTCTAGGTGATACATCTATTTGTCTCATGTACCTAATCATACATGGTTTAAACCACTAAAACATGCTTACAAAAGTCAGTTATACACAAACCAACATACAGATTTATCTTTTAAAAATGTTTTTAAACGATTATAAATTTCGTTAAGTAATCTTGTGTTATCATAATTAAGGCTTTACCTTAAAATATGTATTTTTTACATTGCATATGCGAATTTATTAATATACTATAGATAAAAAAGCATTGTGTGGTTTTATGAAAACACGGTAAAAGTGAAACTTTTTTTCACATGCAAATAAATAAATTTAATAAAGCTAATAAAGCAAATAAATAACAACATTTACATTAAACACTGACAAAAACAAACAAATCAGGGTGGAGCACTGGCACACCGTCCGACTGGCCACTGGACGCTGGCCGATCGTCACGCGTCACGCGACCTGCGATACACAGACCAGAAAATTTGAGACGATGTAATAAAAGTTTCGTTTTAAAAGATTCTTGTGTCACTAACTTAAGTATTGTGTATATAATAATATTTCATAAATAACCTGTTTCATATTTATGCACTCAACAGCTATGAATAGCCATGCCTGTATACTGGTGTTCAGAGTTTCCATAGGTGGGAGTAATCGCTTACCATCAGGCGGTAAACATAGCATAACCTATATAGGCTAAATTTTGATATGGTAACTTCATTCTGCATACACAGTTTAGTAGGATTTTACAACTAATATTTATATTTCGTAATATTTTAAATAAATCCGAACCAAGTTAATTAAAGAACGGCACAAAAACTAACATTGAAAGGAAATCTAAAAATCAATTAGATTATCATTATCTGCATGCACACCACGAGTGAACAAATCAAATATTGACATTTTGATTGTTATAAATGTCCTTTTATATTGTTAGTCGTGAAATTGAATGAACGGCTGTTATTTCGGGGGGGTGACAGAACACAACTACACGTTATAATTGCTCCAATTTGCAGGGAGCACAGGGCGCCTGGCAGATTGCTAATGACGTCACACCTCCTACCATACTAAGAATTCTAATGATATTATTATATAGCTGTGTTAGATTTAAGATATAATGTTCAAACACTTTTATATGGTTTCAAAGAACTGTGTTAACTGATATTGAATGATGTAAAAGGGTAAAGGTACCAATAGGAACTTCACTAGTGATTCGAGATTTAATTGGATCATAATCTCTTTGTGTTTTGGCGTTTCGGCAAAACATCCATCGTAATATGGTTTTGGAAAGTAGATCAATGATCCTTTTCCAAGAACCATCCAATTATGGTTCTAGTTACCTACGTTTTTCTTGAGTTTTAGTTAAAGATCATTGTACGTTTATTCAGAACAAAATACTTGAGAATATGTTTTAAGCTTGAGAGATATATCAATGTTACACGATATAGTTTAATAAAGTTTCAAAAAAATCAATATACAAATAGTTGAGATTCG
This sequence comes from Hyphantria cunea, assembly GCA_003709505.1. Classification (NCBI taxonomy): domain Eukaryota; kingdom Metazoa; phylum Arthropoda; class Insecta; order Lepidoptera; family Erebidae; genus Hyphantria; species Hyphantria cunea. The sequence goes on from PKRV01001403.1 coordinate 745,434, forward strand.
ACTAGACTCCTGTCAGGTTATTTACTATCAGACAACAGTAGTCGGCCTCGCGGCTTTGCAGTCAAACTGTAGCGTTTAAAATATTAATGGAATTAAGAAAAGTTTTCAGTTAATTGTGTCCAGTTTTTTCTTTCAAAGAATAAAAGTTTTAGTCATAATAATACTCACTGAAAGTGTTGTCTGAAAGAACACAATTAGCCACCGATTTAAATTTCCATGTGGAACAGTGTTTTATTTAATACTAGCTGAGCCCCGTGTTACCCGCGTTACAACAAGAGCCGCGTGTAATGCTGCGGGGCAAAACTAGTCTGATATAGTAGCTTAAGCTACTTCCCGTATTATCAGCTATAAGCCAGTGAAAGTCCCGTCATAATCGGTCCAGCCGTTCCAGAGATTACTCGTAACAAACAGACAGACAGACAAAAATTTTTTTTAAATATTATTTTGGTATATGTACCGTTTATACATGCTTATGCAATCATTAAGAAGAGGTTATTTTAATATTACAGACTCTCTTAATTTATTTTTTATATAGATTAAAATAAAAATACTTTTTTATCTATAAAATATTTTTTATAATATAAACATGGTTGGTAATTTAAAATTGGAAAGAGAGATTTATTTCATATCGAATGAGGAGGTGATTTACATAATAATAGGTAAATGCCGATACGATTGCCCAAAATATTTAAAATCCCCAGAATTATTGACAAGTGTTTTTTCCAATCCGATATATGCATGTCGGATTTCATCATCGTCAATGTCAGGTCTATCTGTAGTTTTATTCCGAGTCGATGCAATGTATATAATTGAAAAATAATTTAGGCTAGATTATTTTAGGGCCAATTTAATAAAGTGATGGAGCTGAAGGTAAAGATTACGAAGACTCTCCAAAGGTGAGACCATTCTGAGATAGCATAAGTACAAAAAGGTCAAGGTTAACATTATGGTCATATACTTTTTAAAGACGCCTATCGAATATCAAGCGGGACGGTACTTCAGGCTAGTAAATCGATCGTATATAATTCTTGAATAGTGTTGTTTACTCTCTACCCGATTTTCACGTTTTTGGGGTTCTCCACCTCCGAAGGGAAAAACGGAACCCTTATAGGATCACTTTGTTGTCCGTCTGTCGATCTATCAAGACCCTTTCTCTCAGGATCGTGTCTAGGTATCAAGCTGAAAGTCATACTAAACATTCAGTTGTACTGTTCCAAAGAGCTGTGAAAAAATCAAACTTAAGTAAATGCAATCACAATATATAGCCGTATAATACTGCAAATTTTTGACACTAGCAAGGGAATCAAAACCTACAGGCACTTCGGGTGAACTCAGAATCTTAAAATTTTGTACGAAGCAACGTCTTATAGCACAGATAAAGTACGAATTGCGAAAAGCATATTTTTTTTTTACATTATATAATATATCTACAGATGTGTACGGAACCCGCGATGCGCGAGTCCGACTCGCACTTGGCCTGTTTTTTTTATGTAATTCACTCATACTAAGTTGTATAGATCTGTTAGTACTCGTTATAGTTACTTTTAAAAAAAACACGGTTATACAACACTCGAACCTTCTTCACTAAATATTCCCAATATTTAAAAACCAGAACGTTCTTTTCTTAACCCAGACAGGTTACTATTCCGCGCACGGCTTCGTGCCGTTCTAAAACTGATCTCAAAGCGCGCAATACTAAATTTCACACGCGCCATTGCCTGACTCGAGTTCGAAATACGCTTTTTAAATTTACTTAATATATTACCGTGGTAGCGCCATCTGTGTGCAGTTACATTAACTGTTCGTTTTTTTTATTGTCTTCTGTAGCGGCGATATTTTGCCCGGGTGTCGCCAACCGCAGCATGCGGATTTCTATTTATTCTTAAGTATTTTTTTTTGTTGTTTGCTTAAAGTTAAGAAAATTACTGAATTTAAATTAAAATAGTATGTTTTTTTTTATAATGCTTATATTTTTGGTTGCCTTATTAAAGACATAAGGTCATCGGCCTAATTCCTACTAAGGGAAAAAAATGTATGCACAAGCACGATTAATAATTTTGTGTCGGCATTGATGATGATGTATGTTTTAGTAATATTAAAGCATGTTTATCAGCTGTAACTAGTTTGTAAAGAAGCCGGCTGTTACAAGAAATATTAGATTTATTTTCGTAACACTGCATAAATCAGGTAGTAAGGTATAAATTAAAGCTAAAGCAAAATTAAAGACATTAGTGTTTTTCTTCCCGAGTATTTTTGTGTGTAATATATATTAAGTATTTTAAACTTGAGAACACTAAAAACAGCATATCTATGTAAAATCCATAAAATTGAAATAACTTTAATTATATAATTTCAGTAAAAGCATTTTACCTTAGCACTAAAACCATTTGTTGGTTTACCACTTCTAGAGGAGATCCTCTAGAAGTGGTAAACCAACAAAGATGCCACACCGCTACAGCTACGAGTATCTACGCCGTAGCTATGCTACTACGTTGTAGCATCGCACAAATACAGATACGCTTGTAAAATTTAATTGACCGGAATAAACCGAAGCAGTAAAAAAACTGGCTATTTACGATTCGTTTTTATTAAGCTCATGTTAAAATAATCACACTGTTGCTTTTTGTTGCCGTTCATTTCATCANTTCATTTTATATCGTTCGCCGTTCATTTTATATCGGCAATAGCATTTTGTTGTAGCTATGGAGCTCTTAAGGCCGTATAATTCTCAACAATCATTAAATAAATAACTAGCTTTTCGTGTGGCTACTCTTTTGCAACATATTTTTTTCTTTAGATCAGGAACCGCTGTGTTTCCCCAATTTTTAATCCAATGTACACCTAATAAAACAAATATAGAAACAATAAAACAAATAGGGTAACTTAGCAACTCTGCATATAGTAACTGTTAAGATGAGCTTTTGCTTTAACCGTTCAAAATTTGAATTCCGTTCCTCATACGTAAGTTAAACGGAGTTAATATTGGTATGCAAGGTTTTTTGCCATAATTAAGGTGTATAATCTTTTGGGTTTGAACCCGTTACAATGTTTTTCTACGAAAAAAATTTAATTATACTTGGAGAATTAAAAGTCAATTTCATGCATGACACTGCAATATTCAAGACAAAATCAAGTTCAATAGGCAGCTATCTTCTGACGAATTCCAGGCAACAAATATTAAAAGCTAATTCATGTAGTAACGATCAAACAACGCACCAATTCAGGCAGGAAAAAGTTCGCAAAGTGTAGAGCTGTTCATTTCTATAGAAACTTTCTGGAGGCAAGATATCAATCCAGGTAATCGGGTCATTGAGTTTATTTCCCGTATCACTCGCTAAAATTTATAGTTTGAACCTTATTTGGTAAACTATTAAGGTTTAAAATGTATAGAATATTAAGTTGAAAACGTCAGTTTAGAATAATATTTGTTCAACTCTTCAATAGGCAATCAGTACTCCATCTACGTATTTGAATGAATTCAAAATGTTACAAATGTTTCAATTATTTATATCAAAGATAAATCTCAATAAAGTGAAACTAGGTGCCCAATGCTGCAGAAGAATCTCTAAAGGCTGTCAAAGTGTGCGTTGCACTATCTGCATCTGCAATGAGTATAGTGACTATTAGGGTAAAAGTTAATAGTCTCTAACCGTAGATGGAGAGATGGAGTACCCGTATGGTGCACGATCTCGAGTACTGGTTACCCTAAAGTTCACTTTCTAAAGGAACTAAAATTAAACTTTACTAAAGGAGACACTTAGCATGTGTTCAATTTCTTAAAAATAATTAAAACTTAAATTACTATTAACTTTTTGTTGATTTCAAAATTGGTCTGGAATTTGTCTTTTCAAAATTATCCCTTCACAATTTGTCTCTTTATGCCATCCCTCTTATAGGCAGACAAAGGTAATAAAACTAAATCAAAAATTTATTATTCACTAGAACTTACCCACCAACCTAGTCGGTTTCTGCATAAATAATAGTTCACCGGCAAGACGAAATAGCAATAACTTATTTCTAGACACCTAAAACCAGTGACTGACGTCTATTTTAAGCACTTCTCTAAAATAAATATCAGCTTTAAGCTGTCCAAAGATACCACTTACACCTAGTTTAAATTTAGTAAATGCCCAACTGATTCAGAGGATACGTTAAGCAGCTGGTCCCGGTTGTTATCATAGGATTACAGTCGTAAAGCTTAGTTGAAGGCTTTTAAACGGCTTGAAAACATCCAACACACACTCACAACGTTGTCTTGCCAGTCCCCAACCCGCACTCGACCAACGTGGGAACGTATGGCCTTAACCCGCTCCTGAGAGAAGCCGGTAAAGGCCATACGTTCGAGCAAGCGATACCCGAGCCCAGCAATAGGACATTATGGGTTATGATGAGATACCAAACTGTACCTGGAATGATATTATTATTATGTTATTGTTAAACCCATCCGATTACAGAAAAGAAGAGGAGCTTCTCAATTTGCTGTAATCTTTTTTTTTATCAATTTCTTTTTTATTTTTTTTAAATTACATATTCATTTGAAAGAAGGAGTGATCCGACAGTACTCTATCTTTTCCTATTGATTCGAAAAAATCATTTTTCCAATCCTTGAAAGTGTCGGGCTCTTTGCATTTTTGCACATTACTCCGATTTCCGATAAGAAGAATGTAGGAGAGAAATTAGTAATTTTCTACTTTTACTAAAAATCAACGATTAAACAGAATTGTTAAATATTTATAGGTTACCGTTACCTGTACAAACGCTTTTAATTAGTCGAGTTAATAACTGATTCTTTTAACTTTTTTATTCTAAACTAGCTGACCCGGCGAACCTCGTACCGCCATATTAATTTTCATGAAAATTTTCTGAATTACTAAAAAACTTGTTTTAGTAAACCCGTGTTAACTTCCCGCAGGGCCGTAGTGTATACGATTAAGCGGACTAAGAAAATATAACACCTCCTGTTTTCTTTTGCTCTATCTTAATAACCTTTTTCGAGGCAACACATACAAAAAGAATTATCCAATGTGGTGCAGTCGATCGAAAGATATGCCCGTACATACGTTTCGGTGATTCATTTTTATTTATATAAGATTGTATAAGAGATGAAAAAATGTCTCTGTTCATTGCGTTAAAAATGCACAACAAGAAAAGAAGGTAAACCTTTAATAGTTAAAACAACTACTCCGTGTTTTTGAATAAGTCGGTTGGCTATTCAATGTTAAGTCGCGCTGTGATGTTAATATTAAAATTCAGTATCGTTACAAAAGTTTTAACAATTTTCTCCGATAAACTTTTCAAATTATGGACTGGCCTCGGCACCATGGTTATTTAAAAGAAATTTAACCAAAGAGCACTGCAATAGTCATAGAAAAAAATACAGAGTGAAATAATAATAAAATCGAAATCTTTATTGATTCAACAACTGTTGAAATTGTTTAATATTTCGAATTCTACTGCCTCGGTGGCGCATTGGTAGCGTATGCGACTGCTATGCTTGATGTCTCGGGTTCGATTGCCGGGTCGGACTAAATTTTTGTATGGTCTGTAAATATTTATTTCTGAATTTGGGTGTTTTCCAAGTATAATATGTACTTATTTGAGAAAAAAAATTATATATATAATAATAAAATAATAATATAAATATATATATAATGTATAGTACCCATAATACAAGTTTTGTTTAGTTTTCGACTAAATGGCGTTTTGTGTTAGATGTCCGAAATTTTTACTTAAGATACATAACTTGGTAAACTAAAGGTAATATGGAGAGTGAAAAAAGTCATTGGACAAGAATATTTGTAAACGTCATATTTGAATATTAGTATGTGCAATATAAATCGCTAATTCAAAAACCACACTGTTCTATTACACCTATATAAAAAAATATTAATTTTATTTATGTATACTTCAAAAGCTGCATAAGTTCTGTGGCGGTTGAGCTTAAGGTTTGAGATGATACACTAACCATTTCAAGGATTGTTTGTATTTACTTTCCGCAGCAATTGTTTTCCAGATTGATTCAAACTCCATATGCTACAGTATACTGTGTTATAAATTTAATTATTTAACACCAGCATGTACTATATTTTTGGGCCCATATCATATTATTTTGTAGAGTCATTTACTTGCAAAAATATATTTCTTTGATCGAAATCATTCCTAGCTAAAATACATAAACTCTTATCTATTTTTGTACTTTATTATACAGATGTGTGCTAGTAAATAAGTGTCTATTTGTACGTAGGTCTTGGCAGCACAGCAAAGGCAGGCATTGCTTGAGGCTCGAAGGCCTGTCTGGTCATTGGTTAGTACGTGTTCTCTGTCCATCAGCACCCGGCTCACGTACGAATTGGGAAACTCGCCAAGCCTTCGCCGATTGCGAAAACAATTTCAGTTCGAATGGAAAACCATTTGAACAGGCTTTTTGGAGCAGAACTATTAGATTTCCGTTTAATTGATGACCATATTTTTACCGTTCTTAAATGTTGTTACGTGAATTGACACTGGGTGGCGCGATTTAAGGGACTGTCAATTTTTTTTTTCAGTGGTATTTATTTGATTGTTCAGCTCTGTTACATTTTTGTAAACGAACTGATCATCAAACGTAACAGAGGATAGGTTTCAAGTACATATAATTATTGTAGTAATAACAAATTATAAAACCTTTTCAATTCATAAATATTATGTTAAGAGTGTACTGAGCCTAAGATACTTCTACAATTGCGGGGGTACTCTTCATTGGTAGTGGTAGCGTAAGCGACTGCTGTGCTTGAGGTCTCGGTTTCGATTCCCGGGCCGGAACAAATGTTTGTAGGACCTGCAATTATTTGTTTCGGAATCTGTATGTGTAATATGTATATATTTACGAAAAAATGTATTTATATCAGTTGCCTATTACCCATAACAAGCTCTGCTTAGCACGGGACTAAATGGCGTTGTGTTCAAGATGTCCGAAATATTTATTATTATTAGTTGGTGTGAACAATATCCAAGAATTAGAACTTATTGTAGTATTAAATTTAATCCATAGAACTTTTGATATTCCAGGAGGAACATACACAAACAATAGAAGCATATTAAAATCATTTTTAGTACGCCCCTTAGACTTCCCATTTATGTCATAAATTATAGATAAACATACTCAATTTATACCAAATTTTAAATGACTAGAGTATTAACTAAAGTAGTTGAAATTCCATGTCAATATACGATGTACATCTTAACCCGTCGGCGGCCGCTTGCCAAAATCTCCGTGGATCACGTTCGCTTACACAACCATCTAACGGCGCGAGTGTAATTTTAAAAAGTATATTGGTTTAGTTTTTAACGCCACTACGGATGCCAACGAAGACGGTATAAACCCTACTTTTTATTGACAGCTACTTTATACCAAGTTATCCGTAGAAAGTGTTACCAAATCTAAAAATTGGGACTGGCATACCCTAATAGGGTAAAAGCCCCTAAAAATAAAGAAAAAAAAAACTGACGAACATCTACCATTCTTACATTTAAATTGGCTTTTAATAATTAGTTTATTTGAAGTTCCTACGACCTATCAAATTGTAGACATAATATCAATATGTTGACATCTTATGAAATCCTTTCATAGTTCCTTCGTTTTTACATATGGGTTTATATAATGCCATAATTAGAATAACTATGAAATTTATTTTAGGAATAGCATTTTTGGTTATTTAGTAGTTATTTTACCTTAAATATTTACAACTCTTCTGAACATGTCGTAAAATTTTGTGATTGACAACAGTGCCACGGATCGAGGCGGCTGGAATCGGAACGGCTATGTTTAAACGCTCGGCTGTAGAGGTTTTATTTTCAAAGCGAATGAGTTTGTTCTAGTTGTAAGAAACGGGTCAAATGGGAGTCATTTAAGAAATATCAAATGTAACTATTATTGACCTTCTATATTAAGTTGACAGTTCTTTTACTGGCTCCGTGTTTCATATAATGTATGATACGAGCGTTTGGCGTTCTAATGGTTTTAGTTTCTAGCGTTGGTGTAAGTTTTATCATCTGTTATATGTTATGAAGTGTATATAACTAACACTTTTGAAAATACTCACGTATCTGGCTAATGCGTAAATTATATTTTCGGGTTGATAGTAACAATAGAAATAAATTCAGTCCTACTATAATATTTCATACCTAAATTAAATGTTTATCCTGTTCTTTTTTAAATGAAAACATTGCCTTAGTCAAAAAATATGTATCGATAGAATAAGATGAACTATCTTCTACTAAATATATCTATATAAAGCATCCTATCCGATAAACCAACTGATAGAACCGATGCAAAAGAACGTTTATAAAATTGACTAACGAAAATGTGCAGAATAAATGCATTTCCCCACTATTGATATAAATCATATGAATGTGTTTGCACATATTCGTGGCCTATTTTAAAAATAAACTATTTCTTGAGCAGTAAAACCGTGCACCTGGACGTACGCCCCAATCTCTCAAATCACGAACCACTTGAAAGACAGTAATCTCCCAATATCGCGCAGTCCCTTTGCAAATTTACCCATTGGTATCTAGAAACAAAGCTGTTCTGATTCAATTTAGTTGCGAACGAACAGGATCTTCTTTGATGTGTCGAATGAAAGGCACCGATCCGACTGTAATACACTTAGCCGGGCCATTTCAGGCGAACCTCCCTCAGGGGGGATGGGGGCCGATGCACTCGTAGTTGGTTCAATAAGATTTTCATTAGCCGTTGAAAAGTTTTTAATGAGCAAGGATTTCGTACAACCCTTTAAGCCTGTATATATTTTGTGTTTGTGGTTTACCTATTGGTATTTACCTCTGGGAGTTTCAACGTTTTCGAATGTACTTAAAGCCACTTACTTTTGAGGTTAAAAAAATCAAAGAAATATACGTACATAGTGAGCAGACCTAAGAGTTTGCCTTAGGATTTTGAGGTTTGTTGGCTGGCAAACCAACCTTTTTATTAAGGAATCAACTCGAATATTGTAACCAACACGGCTTTGGTATATATTTGTTGCTTCTATAATAGAGATTAGTGTTTCAACAGCGAGCACTTTTTCTTGTTAAAAGGGTTATGTACAACATTTTTAATAATATCGTAACCAAATAAGTCCATGTTTCTAGACCAACTAGTTACAATTCTTTAAATACTTCAATAAAATAACTAATACGTATATAAATCTCTCTGAAGTTTGTACCCCCTTTGCATGTACCTACTTCATGTTAATAAAAAGGCTGTGCTAATTCACGACTATTAAATGTTATGTGTGTGCATGCTACTGACTCGTTAAACAATTAAAGCTCAGTTCTTTTGCGATGTAGAATGCATGTTATAGCATAAAACGCTTGAAAGCAAACGTAACCAATACACGTAATACTGAATAGTCTAATATAATTGATTGTATTAAATTCTCTTGACAAATATAAATACTTGATGAATCAGATTACATTTTTAATTCTGTACCAATAGGTTTAATAGATTTGACACCTTTTCATGAGTCGTTGGGATATTCAAAAATCTGTTGTAATGCAAAATTTAAAGCAATAATTTGTTCCGTATATGTTTAGTAAGATCTAAGAAATTCACACTAGTACCGTCACAAATAACCACAAAATTTTAACAAAAACGAAACGACTTCAAAAACTATACAAAATTGAAATGAGACCACACATGAAGCACCAGATTTCATCATAGAATCATCAAAATCGACCCATAACTTTCGTTCACCCCAACGAAAGTTATGAGGTACCAAAAAAACAGTGGAATAGATAACCTTCTCCTTTTTTGAAGTCGGTTAAAAAAGAGAAATTACTTACTGAACTAAGTAAATAAATATTTTTTGACTGCTAATACACAACGCCATCAAGTTCCAAACAAAGCAGAACTTGTATTGTGGGAATTAGACAAGTGTATAAATGCATCAATACTTTTCAAAACTATTTTTTTAATTATCCTTCCTTTCATCGAATAAAAGCATTTTATATGTTTTCACCGAGTGCGTAAGAAAAGCGCTTGTTCGATTTTGGGGGAAATTTTGACGGTTGCATGAGGCACTTGTGTCAATTGATTTTCGGATATCCAGGCTAGCGATAGCCAGTTACTATTAACTGACGTTTTCGATTCCATAACTTAAGAAATATTAATGAAGTAACTACCTACTTTATAACAGAATGACCATTTGCAAATTTTCAACCCGTCAAACTCCCAATACATGAAGTATTCAAGAAAAGTAAATCGATTTGCGGAAATTACTTATAAGTAGGCGAACAAATAGGGCCAAATCTGATAAGTGGTAGCTTTCTGCGCCGCACGCTATTTGATTGATGCCTTAATCGCGGCTACGCTATACCTACCTACTTACATCCATATTTTTACCTTTCAGTAAAAGCTTCTGTTGTTTTGTAATCATTTAATATTTTTAAATTAGATGCTACGTAAATGTTACACAACAGCTCTCACTATATCACATATTCATATTCAGGTATCAAATAGTCCACACTATACTAATCATGAACACTCTGTAATAGTCAATTACCAGGCATAGGCTAGTTCTTATAAATGAGATATTGGCTTGTACTACGTTTAGCATTTATTTTATTAGTCTATAATTTTCTTATTTATGGATGCCGATAGGATACCACACATAAGTATATATAAGTATAATATGGAGATGTATATTTATTTCCAGTTATATTCATTACAATTATAAAATTTTTCAAAACTCATTACACCGTCAACTGCTACTGTCTCTCCGATATATTTTGATCCATCCTAAGGTTGCTTGAAAGAGATTGCTTTCGGCAATAAGACCGCCCTTTGTACGACATATGTTTGTCGTTTTCTGTACTTTCCTCTAAAACTGTAATACGGTGTGCAAATAAAGAGTTTCAACATCTGTAGAGTATTGGCTTCATCCACTTCTGTCCAATATCGAACATTCGAAACCGCAATCACACCACCAAAAATCTGACGCCTTAGCCAATAACTTTCTGCCAATTCTGGGCGCTAATTAAATATATGATAAATAGCGAATTTTAAGCGGGAAGTGAAAATGCATCTCCCTAAACCGTCATACTGAGGGTCACCATACTGTAATGTCCACGTTCGCATTAAGGATGGCGGTCACCATGGATTCTCATCTTGGATTCTACTTTTGATTTCCATCAGGCACCTTAGCAAATAGCTAATAGAAAATATACCAAAAAAATAGCATATAAAATAATTAAATAATTATGTCATTAAGTTTAGATATCTGAACATCTGTTTCGTCCAGATGCCATACTATATCTTATTTATTTTTATTAATTTTTTTATAAAATACAACTCGCGCATTAGGAATATACATTCCTGTGTTACGGGGATCTTTACAAATATACATGAAACGGACACAAAATACACCCAGACTTAGAACAACAATTTATGGATCACACAAAGTATTGTCCCATGTAGGATTTGAACCCACAACACTTGGCGCAGTAGGAAGCGGTGTGGCGACCACTTAAACCACTTTTTTTTTTACGTGGTGGAATGCCTTTACGCACTTCGCTCCCCCCCCCCCGCGTTACAAAGGGCAGCCTTATTGCCAAAAGTAATCTCTTCCAGGCAACCTAGTTCCAGGTAGTTGCCGTTGAGTTCAAAGAAATTATTTATTTTCATACGATCATACTCATACATATTAAATAACGTATATAAACATACACACATAGTGATAAAACACATACTCTTACATACTAATTGATAAACATACATACTTATAAGCATGACTATAATCGTTTAATTAATTAATATTGATAAGTTTTATATAACTGCATTGAATGTAGATTTGTTCATTCATTCGCTGTATAATAGTTACTTTTCATAAAATGATTGCAAAGCAGAACTGTAAATTAATTTCACACGTAACAATACCCTCTACTGAAGTAAATACGTCACTCACTATCCAAGGCGATGTTGCCGTGAAATTCCAAGAAATCAGATACCGTGTTTTCCTGAGCTCAATAAGCAGCAACGACTATCCCCTTGCACAGCCGGACTCCCTCCCACCATTCTCCCCCATCGAAAATACTGGCCTTCTTGCTATAGGCGCAGTATTTCCTTTCAACTCGGACATATTACCGGTAATACACTATTCTATTCACTTCGAGATTACTACCGGAAAATATTGAGGTCAGATTCTTGTAATGTAGACTAAGTAAAATTTACTAAAAGGGAATTGTTTTTATCATATACTAGCTATTACCTGCAGCTTTGTTCGCGAAATTAATTCTATGTGTTTCTATGACGAACTTCTACACGTTTTCGGGATAGTATTTAACGTATCTATAAAAGAATTTTCATAATCGCTTCAGTATATCTTGAGATTACCCAATAATCTCACAACTTTACCTCTTTATAATATTACTAGTTTTTGCCTGCGGCTCCGTCCACGTTGTATCAGTTATCGTGGTAAATGGTAGCATATGTCCATCTTCAAGAATCAAATGTCTATAATACTAAAAATAGTATTCTCAATGAAGTCATTGAAATCGTTGCAGTGGTTACGCCGTGTAATCGTAACAGACAGGCAGAATTACTTTCGAATTTTTAATAACAGTATGGATTGAGAACCTTCTTCTCTTTAATAGTTAGTTAAATATCTTATCTACGTTTCATAACACGTTCAAATTACTGAGAACGACTAAAAATAAAACCTCAAAGAAAAGAATTAATTATTGAAACAATTTCCTTTTATGAACTTAAAGGTTACTTAAATCTACAAACAAACCAAGTCACTTTTTACATCAAACTTACGTACATTTTTCAGGTTTCATCTTCCAATACTTGAAACTTAATTTAATTGAGGAACTCGTTAACTTCGTTTAAGTAAAACAGTTCCGTAAAGTTTGCGCAGTCTTTCGAGTTTGGCAAACTCAAATATCACGAAGTTTGTACAGGGCCTAATGACAGGCGTATCATTTTAGATGCCTCTCTACTTTGACATCTTGATACCTTATACGTTCAATTACTTAATACTAGGTTTTGCTCGCATCTCCACCCGTATGATGAGAAAATAGTGGCCTATGTTTTTCTGTGCATATTCTAAGTTACTGTAAGCTTTCATCTAAAACCGTATAGTAGTTTGTTTGTTTAAGAGTAACAAACATCCATTCCCATAAACATTAAAAGTCTCATATATGACGTGTTGCCGAAGCTGAAGATCAGGTATAACTAGTTCAACCTTCGAATTTAATTCAGCCTCCGGGTTTTGCAGATCCGATGCCAGTGGCTCTGTGAAAAAACTAGTAAAAACCGGTTGAACTAATAGTCAACACCAAATAATCTTGGGAATAATAAAGGCTAGGAAGATAATGATTACAATGTATTAAGATTGAGTTTTGTGTTTTGATACCATCATCATTTAACAAACAGCGTTAATAGCCATTGCTGGAACCACTCTTCACACATACGAAAGAAGATTTTAGCATACTATATAACACTAGCCAGACGAGTTGCTTAGTAAATAGTAAGTACAAATACAATTCGTGAAATAACAGTTCAAATACATAAAACTCGAAATTCAGTCCCATTGTAGACCATAAGAAATCGCTTTTCTCCAATTTCCCGCTCGGCCTCAATTCCTTCTCGGAGTAATAGTCGTAAAAATAGCTCAGCCTCCGTTCTCTTTCACAAAAGGTGACCCTGAACTGAAATAAATTTCTACCCTAAACTGTAAGCTAACACAAATGTTAGATAATTGCAGATAGATGGCGTTTTCATTATTTCACCTAATTGCACTGTGTAAGGAGTTGTATATTGCTTGATATGAAGAGGTTTTATATTAATTTTTAATTTTATTTAGTATGTTTTGTTCCTTTTAAGTAATTTTGAAATAAATTGAAGTTATTTTGTAGTCACCAACCGAAGGTATTTTGGAAAAATTTATTTACGAGAAAGTAAATTTAAAGTTATAACACTGTTCGAAGCCAATGAAATTAGAGATATATTTTAATTTAGATTTACTATGAAATTCAATTACATGTACACGCACACATAGCACAGATAAAGGAAAAATTGCGAAAAGCATACTTTTTTAGTTTCATCATAATAATTTATATACATAATAATGTAGGTATATTATATGATGTAACTAAAAATGTATGCTGTAGAGGCTAACCGAGACAATTAACCTGTAGAGGTTTGTACGGAACCCTCGGTGTGCGAGTCCAACTCGCACTTGGCCGGTTTTTATTTTTTTATCACTGCCTCGGTGGCACAGTTGTAGCGTATGCGACTGCTGTACTTGAGGTCTCGGGTTTGATTCTTGGGTCGGGCCAAATGTTTGAATGATTTGCAAATATTTGTTTCGTGTTTTCTATGTATAATATGTATGTGTTTATATCAGTTGTCTAGTACCCATAGTACAAGCTCTGCTTAGTTTTAAATTAGATGGCGTTGTGTTAGATGTCCGAAATATTTATTTATTATTATATATTATCAGTATAGATATCATAGCTATAAGGCATTATTTGGGATCATCTCTCCAGTTTGCATGTACTAATATTCCTTGTATCTGTGATAGTATCAAATCTATTAAAATACGCTCACAACAATTACACGAAGACTCAATATAAGCTGTATTCTAAGCTCATTATTCTCAACGAGTCCCAGATATAGAACATATATATCCATACTATAGTTATCAGTCAAAGCAACAGTCGGATATAATACCATTATAATTATATTGTAGAGTCTACATCTTCCTTCCTCTATTTATATCATGAAGCTACGTCGCACCAATTAAAGAGCTCAAGCGGCATCTCCCAAAGTCCCGCAAGTCGTCAGAGTCGCCCATAATTGAGAATATGCAACTGAAATGATCGCGATTTAAGCGCTTAGGGACGTGCTACATCAGCTGCATTATTGTGTCGCGACTGTTCACTAAAGCGGTTGTACATGATATAACTTAATTTTATTATTTCAAACTTAAACACATACTACAAGTCCTTATCTGTTAGGCGACTTACTCCATGGACAAATCAGGGACTTTTTAAATTAATACGCTACGCATTCATTTATCTCAGCACAGTCCCAACAGCAAACATTTGAAACCGTGACGTGTCGTGTCCTATTATCAAAATATTGCACGTTAAAGCCAAACCTATATAAGCTGACGGAAGCCCTTAGCCTAATATTGGTTTACGAATGTTAGAAAGAGGACGAAAGAAAACTGAGTACGCAGTCAGCTTCGTACTCTATTAAAAGTCATCTTTAAAATAGCCTATTAAAGTAACCCAGTTGTAGGTTGTTATTTCTAACGACGCAATTCAAAGTACTGCACTAATGCAGTGCGAAGTGGCTGCGGTTCAAACAGAAAAGTAATACATGAACGGTGAACATACATACGCCTTTAGGTGCAACTGTGCTTCCCGACATTGCGCAATTGTCGCGATGTACCATCCTTAACAATTATTGTCCTCCCATTGTCGCTGTGAAATATTTTAGCAATTTGAGGCGGCTGCTTAGTTCCCACTTTTGTGAAGTTTCAAGTAATTAATTGGCGTGAAAACGTTTAGTTTTAAATTAATGTAGTTTCAATGAGCGGCAACTTTGCTTAAGAAGCTTAAATTTCTTGTGCCTTGTGCTACTGGCACTATATTTCTTTCATGTTCTCTGTTTTTGAAATTGACTGAAGTAAGTTTTCACAATGCAAGATGTGGTTTACCCGTAGTGTGTGTAGTTTTTAATGAATTACGGTTCTACGATCTGAAAAAAGAGGGTGGTAGGATTTTTTAACTGCCTCGGTGGTAGTGTATGCGACTCCTGTGCTTGAGGTTTTGATTTCGATTCCTGGGTCGGATAAAATGTTTGTATGAACTACTAATATTTGTTTAGGCGTTTGTGTATTTTCTATGTATAATATGTATGTATAATAGCTTGGGACTAAATGGCGTTATGTTGTTAGATGTTTATTATTATTGGGTTAATTAAAATGGATAGGACAAATAAGTTTGAGTGATAGAAACTTCAACTCTCGAAAGCCACAAGAAACTTAGCTGGTATCTAAAACAAACCAGAGGCTCCCGTCGATAATATAGAATGTGCAGAATTGTAATTAAAATTAATTCTTTTTACAGAATGTATATTGTGTCCTGACTATGATTCCAATATCAAATAAGATAAATCCACAAATGTAGTTAACTTTCATGCAAACAACCACTTCGGTACTATTGAAAGTGACGCCCACTGAGGTACAATTATATTACTCCTATTTTGAGTCACATATCATAACACACACTTATTAATAGAATACTATCACAATACATACAGTTGTTTAAAAAGACGAAATTACGTTACTCAAGAAAATATCTTTATAATACAAATATACACGAAATAGAAGTCAACAAAACAGATATTTTAACAAGTGATTTATTTAAAAATGTTTTTTTTAAAACAAGCTTTCATTACTTGTTAATAAAAAAAAAATTAAGCCCTTTCCTTTGATACTCATATTGGGTGGTTTGTTCAGAAATATGTAAGCCGCCATTTTGTTACGGCGGCCGTTTTGGATTAATAATATTACCGATTATATATAATTGCATTGTCATCAGAACTAAAGGGACATTTCAAAGTTCAGCTCAATCCGAAATCGGGAAGTGGATCAAATTTAACTTGCAAGAATTAATTACAGGCAAACATCGGGACGAGTGAAACTAAATAAAAGCTTGTAAAAACAGATTTCAACGTCTAAACACTGGTATACTGAGGGCGACTACTGCGCTAAATAATGAATGGCAGATCTTCGCGGCCACCCCGGCAATAACGCAGCCAGACAACTTGGTTATTATTCTAGGAGGGAGCATTCTTAACGATGCACTTTTTTTCAGCAAAAAAAGTTTGGAATCCCTAATAGAATTTACATAATTGTTTTGTTATCGTACCGGTATATGAAAGCGGTAACAAAAGGAGTATTTTTGATAAACTTGTGTTTGTTATACCAAATCTATCTAGAAAGTGTGTATGGGAATTGATATACATATATGGCTATCTTTTTACTTGACTGCGGCAAAGCCAAAAAAATATGAATACTTCAAACTAAGCAGAGCTTGAAAACTTAATTGACTGATATAATACTTATATATTTTTTTTGTTGATGCCCCTATACATATACATAGAAAACATCCAAACTCCGAGATAATTGTTTTCAGATCATAGAAACATTTAGTCCGACACGACAATCGAACCCGAGACCTCGTATGACCTATGTATGTATGTTCCACAGTTCGCCTAAAATACTAAATGAAGCCATTTTAATTAATGAGATGCCTATAAAGTTCGTATAATAGTCCGGGCTAATAGACCATATTAATTTTAACACAGTCGTGTTATAGATTTTTGAACATTTTCTTATTGTTTTACAACTGTTACCCAACTAACTACTGTAACTGATGGCAATAGTTACTTTTTGTATATAAAATAGGGAGCAGACGTATCGCCTGATGGTAAGTGAATACCACCGCCCATGGACACCAGCAACACCAGAGGTGTCACAAGTGCGTTGCCGGCCTTTGGGGGGATGGGAGGGCAATAAGGGAGGGGTTGGGGTATGTGTCCCCGGTATCCTCACTCACTCGGTGAAGCACAGCGCAAGCGCTATTTCAAATCGGTTTTCTGTGAGGTCGTGGTATCACTACAGTCGAGCCGGCCCATTCGTGCCGTTCTTTCATTCATATCTACCAGACAGCTTAAAAATTAATTGCCGGACACATCAATCAAAATTCATATCCTATATACTAATGACGGGCTACAAAGTGGCACTACATTTTTATCAAAACACCTTAAAAGACGATTATAGTACGCATGATAAAAATGAAACTAAAAAAGATATTTCGGTGAGAATATTATCGCTCTCAGCAACTCGTGGCGTTTGAGTTTGCGATTATCGCGATTCAAACGCCGTGTCGCACCCCCTAGCAATGTTTGGCGTTAATGATTTTTTATCTGACGCTGCAGTTAGTGTACTTTAATTTTCAACTTTTTTTCAGAAAAAAGGCTTTCAGGCTGAACTGAATTTTATGGCTGTTATGATTGATTTATTATTAAATTAACCGTTTCCACCGTAACAAGGTGACGCGTTGACTTTCAGCAAAGTTAATTGAGTTCATTTTTATATTTCTATTGGGCAACAAGTATTTGTAATCTTGCAAGCATAAACACGCCATTCGCTCCAATACTATGAGTCAAATTGTTATGCTTTTCTGTCGTTATGGGTACATACCTATAGCCATACGAAAAACAATCGATACCCTATTTTAGTGTCCTACTTATGCTACACTAGATGACCCGCGTGAATTCGTCTGGGTTACCCTTACCAATATTTAAAGAATAAAATAATTTGATTCAGTATTAGTTCTACCAAACAAGTTGTTCGCTTCTTAATATTAGTATAGAAAACAAATACCGTCCACTTGCATCATTCGTCACATGCTTACCGTACTTTTTCATAAATTTCATAAATCTCTACAGTATATATACATATATATATATATATATAAGAATATAATAATATAATACAGTATATATCTATAGTATTGTAGTGTAACGAGTCTCTGATAAGAGTTCCGACTCGCCTGTCAAAGGGTGAACGTTTATCAGACGTAGTTAGCTACCAATTGATATCGCTTCGCTACTGAAACACTGAAAAGTTAAGCTACGTTTATAATGGAAATACACCAACTATCACTCACAGTATTTAAATATTCGTACCTATTAAAAAATGCTAGCAATCTCTCTGTACGGAAAATTTTACTTAATATTTCGTTACGTTTTTACAGATAATGCATTTCGGTAAAAGTATTTAGATTAATATAGAAGTAGAGAGTCTTTTTAATGTTACTAATTCCAACAATCGTAGTTTATAGAAATGTATATTTAAAAAGTACAAGAATCTTTTTCATGTCTCATTCTGCGTATTTCTTTCAAAACAAGAAAAATATCAAAACATTATTCTTCTCGGTTACCGAGCTTTTAACCCTCCATACGTCGAGACACATTAGATTTTTTTGCGTTACAGTTAACGCTAGTCTTCATGCACGTGTGAAGCGAGCCTTACCGAAGCAATGTTCGCGGTTTGTAGCAAAATTAGTAAAGTTTACGCCGTCATTATTGGCGTAGCTCTAACAAAGGGCCCGTACCGCCTTTGCAGAGCTTTGTCAACGTATAATTGCACAGCACTCGGCTATGAACGAATATTGCTAATAGACGGATAAAGTTGCCTTTATTTCAAGGCTGTAGTCGCCTTTACTTTGACTTTTGTTTCTTTGTGTGTTACTTTAGTTAGTTCTGTAGTGAGATCCCGTTACGTTCGTGTTATATTACAAAGGTTACTAACATGAAAACTAGATCTAAGCGTTGGATTTTTATAAGAGTTTGTTAAAATCTCTGTGTGCATGCACAAGGTTTGGATTGCTGTCAACCTAACTTTAATGGACTTGATCGTCGTTTTTACAAGTTAAACTAATATTTCAAAATTATTACATTCAATACAAGTTTATTATAATACAGTACCCAGTACGATAGTTTTACTTCTCATTGAATGAATTGTACTAAATTATAGTTAGCAAAAAAGGGTGTCTACTCCGCCTCTTCTATGCTCTTTTTCTATATGTTTTCTAATAAAAAATTGTAATAAAAATACATTTTTTTAATTTTTTTTTATTTAAAAAGACAACTCCCGCATTAGAAATATATATTCCTGTTACAATCATACATGAAATGGACACAAAGTACACCCAGACTTAGAACAACAATTTATGGATCACACAAAGTGTTTTCCCATGTAGGATTTGAACCCACAACACTTGGCGCAGTAGGAAGTGTTGTGGCAACCACTGAAACCACTAGGCCAACCGTGTAGTCAAACATTTTAAATAATTCATATGTGTTATAAATAAAACGTAACAAGATCATGACAAAGCTTACAAATCACGCACAGCTTGCAATATCAATCAAAAGATCACAAACTAATGAACATAGTTGAAGAAATCCGATCTGTCTATGTCTAATTATCTACCTAATTATAAAAAAAAATTCTCGGAAATGAAAAAAAGGAAATCAAAGTCCTGAGTGTATGAGAAACCGTTTTTTGGACCTTTTATTTATGTATATACATATATAGACATATAACCTATGCCTCTCATTAAACAGTGGCTTCATTTATCATTTAGTAACATTTACAATAAAGCCTCTGAAATTATTTAAGCATTGTAAACTGTAAAGGTCCTACAACAAGAGGAGGGTCATAAAAAGTAATGTCATCCATTGTCCAGTAACTATCCCCCGCTAGTATTTTATAGCCGAACCCATCGAAGCCAATAGGGGTTAAACTGACCGGTCGAATTAACCCCGACACCCGGAACTTCGTCAACTCGGCTTAACCCGTTGAAAGGTCGACATACAAACGACTGCAGTTGGTAAACTTCGGCGAACATCGTCAAAATTCGTAGCAACTACAATTTTCGTAACCGCAAATTACGCTTCTTTGAACGCCGAAGCGAGGGCGGAAACAACCGAAGTCGCTTCGTTAGAGGTCGGAATTGGACCATTGTAGTCGAAGCTTAATCGCTACAGGACAATGGACAGTGATGTAACGTAATTGTTGCTAAATAGTCACTGTTATATCGCAAAGCGTTGACAGCGCGCAATTTTAATTGTTCCGAACGAAAATGCCATCGCTGCCTATCAGGGTATAGTACGATTTTTTAAAGTAACCGCATCAAACTGTTTATACGTTGATTATTGCCGTTCAAATGAGGCATTTTGAAGCGAATGTCGAATTAAATTTAGTTGACGACCGCCTTTTATGCTGTCGTTATTTTCGCGCGATGAATTTTATACCCGCCCTAATTTACAGCCAGATTTATTTTCGAGTTTTAGAATGCCCGAAAGAGTGCTTTTTCTACAAAGTTGGATTGTATATTTTTTTAAATTCTAATAACGAGCTGCACAAGCAAACAGGCGGCGCGTGCGAAGCCCGCTAATTGAAACTATAAATATAAGCTCCAACATTTTCCTCCGCTTTATTTTTTCTCTTAGTCTTTTTCCATACCTACTAAATCGGACGGTGTGAGCAAGAAAAACATTTCTAAGGTTTAACTTTAGCCATACGTTCTAGAAACTGCTTCTATTTGCTCGCATTACTATTTTATTGCACGTTACATATAACTGTCACTCCATGTTACTGGCTAATGAGAATAATAGTAATAGTCAAACAAAAACCATTTTTCGTGTATTTTTTACTATTTATCGTAACGTAGTATAATAGTGTGCATGCTGACGATGTCATAAAATTGCCCTGTGCAATGCGTTGTATAGTTAATCTTCAGATATGTATCTAATTGCACATCCCTGAAGCACACATAAGTAAAACTGTAAATAAAGTAGATAATTACAAAAACCCTTCACTTCTTTAGTATATGGCTATCTCTTTGGCTATCTATCGGCATCCCGCATCACACATTCTGAAGTAAATATAAAGATACAATCATACATTCTTCCAATACTGTATCAATAAAAGAAAACAACTCAATATATATGGAGGCGATATAATACGGGCATTCAAGTAAACTAGCGCGTACTTTCAGTAGCAACACAGCAATGTACTTAAAACAACCTAAAAAGTTACTCAAAAGTTATGTTTCGCTAGAGTTCGCGTAGTATCGTCCCCGTATCCGCTTTGTGCCCCTATTCGTGAGCCCCACGAGCGGGGCGAGCGAGGCGTGAGGGCTGTAGCGGGGGGCGGGGGTGCGATAACCACTTTTTATACGCATAATGCTCGGGATCTCGTGCTAAGCTGATAGAATTGTGGTGGAATCAGCAGGCCTTTTGAAGTTCTATTAAATTGTAACACTCGCGAGTTCGCGCCAACGCCTCCGTGAAATTGTGGCTTTATTGAAATGGCACGAAATTATTTATCTTTTTGTGTGGTGCATGTGTGAGATGGAATTTCTAATTTAGAATAATAGTGACGGCGACGCCCCGCGCTACAGAATATTAAATTATCTTAGATGTTCTACAGCTAAACTTTGTAATTTATGACAGTAATACAGATAGAAGGTATATGTATGCAGACAAGCCTTCTAGTACCGTTACTTATATTTAAGAATTACTTTGTCTAATGAATCTTTAATATCTACTTTCAAAATTAAAATTTCATATGCGTGGCACTTTCGTAAATCATTGCGAATTTATTCTCCGCAATATTGTGTACTATATGTCTCACTTTTTAAAGTGGCCATATTGCGAATGAAAAATATTGTAATTTTATTTTTGTAAATATACCTCATTTATTTAATATTCAATATATTCGCTTTACTTATAATACGACATCTATTCCATATTTATTTTATAAGACTGGAATATTGTTTTATTTAAAACTAGCTGACCCAGCAAACATCGTACCACCAAATTTATAGCCCACTTTAGTTTCATAACTGTAATACAAAAATGAAAAATAACTTTTCAGATATAGTTTTCTTCTATACAAACCTTGTCCTAACAATAACGAACACAGAAAAAAAGAATTATCCAATTTGGTGCAGCCAATCGGAAGTTATGCGCGTACATATATTTCGTTGATTCATTTTTCGACTACACGGTTGGCCTAGTGGTTTCAGTGGTCGCCACACCGCTTCCTACTGCGCCAAGTATTGTGGGTTCAAATCCTACATGGGACAACACTTTGTGTAATTCATAAATTGTTTTTCTAAGTCTGGGTGTACTTTGTGTTCGTTTTATGTATGTTTCTAAAGATCCCCGTAACACAGGGATGTATATTCCTAATGCGGGAGTTGTGTTTTAAATATATATGTATATAATATATATACAGATAGATGGGTGCATAGTGCTCTTGCATATTATAGTAGCAGTTATGAGCCTATAGTAATAAAAACGATATCTTCAATTTGAGATATTCAAATGTTCCCTATCTTGTTATCTGTTATATTGACGTAACAGATCAATAACACATATATATACTTAAATAATTTACTTGAAATTGGAAATCATTTTTACTGTCTTATATTGAAAATACAAATGTGAAAATATTTTGACCCATGACTACTTTTAAAAATGGCTGCTGAAATACCACATTAAAAAATAAAACAATAAGGATACAAATTTCAATAATTTAATAAACCAAGTATGAGTAGATGTGTATTTATATATGAATAATGAATATTTTGAATTTGGTGTTTTTATTTTGTAAATATTTATATTTGACCAGATCTGAGATTTGTGCACCCTATTACTGGTACCCTTATTAATGTCACCTAATTATCCGTTAAAGGTTGTCTGTAAGAGATCGCCATGAGCGATAAGACCGCCAATTGTCACATTTGTATGTTGTAATTCTTTTTTTTCCATCTGTTAAGTGTGTACAATAAAGATAAATAAATAAAAATAAAATAAAATAAAAATTTTGATTAAATACGATTGCTGTAACTATATTTTTTTAAAGGGAATTGCACGGGTTTGTTCACTATTAATACCTACCTACCTATCTATACTAAATAATTATTATAATGATGATGACGACCAGTGATGACATTTAAACTCCTACATACACACATTTACATATAAACACACACACTTACGGTACGTATCACCATCTGAACGTTGTGTTATGATAATGAAGTGCGTATCAGAAGCGACAAATACTTGTTTGTTTGCGTACAATTTCATTGAACACACACTGATATATGCACGGTGCAACCGCAAATAACCCTTTGATAGTATTATGCGGCTAAATTGGGGATGTCAATAGTGTTGATGATAAACATGAGTGTTTTGTTAACGCTCGTGTTGTCTTAAGATAATGGTATTTGGAGTTTATCATAAGTGAATTCTTGACAAACATGTTAGTGCGCTGACTGTTTATAAGCGACATCAAGAAAATGAAGTTTTCTAACCGGTTTCTTTGACCTCAAACAACTCGTACCTCGACCTTATTGAATATTCTTATAATCGGTTAAAAAATGTAAGATTAATTTAACTTGAAATTAAAGTTTTAATACTGACTTTTAAAATGTCAATTCACTAAAAAATTATCTAATTCGGCGTTAAATCTCTTGTAAAATATACATAAAGTTGCTGAAATCATGATTACTGTCAGTTAGTAATAATTAGATTACTTTGATTTGATCATCAATTTAGTTAACAGAGCTATTAAAACACGTTACAACCTTATATCATTATCTTATTACTCTTTGCCCAACTAAATTTGACCTCAGTGAGTTGCGATAAGTTTTCGTCTTTCATTCTCTTTTATCACTCGTCAGTTCACTGCTTATTCCCTTCCTATACATGTTCTCGTTCTAAAACCTACCTCCTTGTATAACTTAAAAAAATTACATCAATGACTATCCTTTTTTCTTGACCGTATGCATAGGTACTATTGTGTATTAAAATATTTGTTTCTTTTTTTATTTATTAGTCTATATACCTCTTTGTGACAGTTTTATTTATAATTCTATTATACATCAACGTGAGAAATTATCGCAGTCCGTAATATAACACCCTATCTTTGCTCTTTAAGATGAAGGAGAGAGAAAAATAATGTCTTCGACTGTTGATCTCTCTTATTCTGCCAATTTGGAGAATTCATATGTCCTAAGAATTTACCTCCAGTCCTTCGCTCAGAGTTTTCCAATCCCTGCATTTGCTGACACAAGCACTGAATTCCGAAATATTACAACACATATTTTTATCCTCCCAATCAATAGTAATAAAATGAACCTCACCTTGACACTAACCTGATAATTAGAGAACAATTATTATGGCTATAACACCTTATTTCTTGAATGTGTTGCCACCTTCGAGACATATTAGTATATAATCTGTGCTAATTACCCGCGTAACATAATGAACCCCACGTATGTATTATGTTACACTGCATTAGCACCTTAGTTTGATATTTAAATTAACATTATATTGTGTATGAACTCATCAATTAGCGAACATATTTAGTAACTATTATATGTAACGTTTTCTATGTAGGTATAAAACTTTCAAACTACTAGATGTGCTGGGTAAGCGAGTAGACGCCTGATGGTGAGCTATTACCTCCGCCCATGGAGAGATGTAACACCAGAGGCGTCACAAGTGCGTGCGTAGGCGTCGCTTCGAAGAGCTCTCTACATTACTGTCAGATCAGTGTCTATTAGTTTAAAGACTTAATGTAACTATTTTAGTTATTTTGTTCGTGTTTTGTGTTGTAAAATAAATGTTGAAAGGATATTGAAAACAGACACTACGCAAATAAAGCGTTTGATAGATAAGAGTTACTCGTAAATAGTCTTGTGTTCCTGTCCAGCCGTGGGATCAATTCCTGCCTAACGGTCGTCATCAACAGCCTTTTATAGTCAATCGCCCTTTCTTTATAAAGGATATTTTTAAAGTTCCGTACCTCAAAAGGAAAAAACGAAACCCTTATAGGATCTTTGTTGCCCGTCTGTCTCTCAAAACCCTTTTCTAATTAACGTGTGGAGGTATCAAGTTGAAATTTAGATCAAATACTCTACTATTGTCCCTTGGAGCTGTGAGAAAATCATTTTTTAAGATAACGCAATCAAAAGGCACAGCCATTTATGCTGCAAATTTTCGACACTCGCAAGGGAATCAAAACCTATAGAGTGCTTCCCGTGAACTCAGTATCTAGAAAATTTGGTATGAAGCAACGTCTTATGGCACAGATAAAGGAAAAATCGGTAAAAACATAAATACTTACTTACATCATATAATATACCTACAGGTTTGTACAGAACCCTTGGTGCGCGAGGACGATTCGCACTTAGCCGGTTTTTTGTCTTTAAAGGAAAGTCGGTATAAGATTATACCCTTTGCTGCGCTATGTAGTTTGCCACCTGAGTGATTGCTCTTATGACAACCACTGCGACTTTCAAAAGGAATAAATTTTCCTCATATTTTGGTGAAAAAGTAACAAAACATCGACACAAGTTTATCAAGATACCGTTCTTGAGAAGATAGTTAAGCGCCTTAAAACACCATGTTCAACAACTAAGAATGGTGCTGTCAACAAGACTCGGTGCCGGGTCATAAAGCTCGATCCACACAATCTTGGTTTGAAACGAACGTTCCGTACTTCATCAGAGCTGGAGACTGGCCGTCATCTAGTCCTGACCTTAATCTACTGGATTATGATTAATGATTAGTTTTAGAGAGAAGGGCTTGTTCTAAACGCCGTGATAATTTGAAATCCCTAAAACACGATGGTAAAGAATCTCCCATAGAGGGAGTGCGTGCTATAGATAGCTGGCCTATGCTGTACTGTGGTATGTATGTATGGTATGTAGTACAGGGATAACGAACTGTATTGCAGCCAATAAAGACCAGTTCGAATAAGCTAAATATATTTAAATAGTTTTATATAAATGTATTAAACTAACACTGTAATAGTAATAAATGTTTCGTTCAATTTTTCCTCTTGAATAATATTTATAGCAAGACTAGGTAGGTATAAATACTAAACGGCACGACATTTTTCATAAAGTGATGCAGAATTAATACCTGTAACTTAGTTCGGTGTACCTGTGTTAGATTACACTGTCGTAAGTTTTTGCATTGTATAGGAAAATCGCTACAATTTTTTACCAACATATTTTCAACGAACCGTTGAATTTCACATCAATCCAAGATACAAAGGGTTTGAAGTCCAAACAACACGAACAAACTCTACAGACGAGGGCAATAAAAAGTAGTTTTTATTGTGTTCCTTTCCTTGAATAAGATTTACTTGCTACCTGGGGTCTTGCTTTCTTATCCCCTCACTTCGTAATTTAAATATAACCCTACCTTCACTAGGTTTTACTTAAAAGACTTATTACTTTAAAACATGATACTGGAGTTTGTGATAAATTAGAAGTAATATCTTTCTTGTATCCCTGCTGAGCAGAAAAATAGTTTTTTTTATTATCACTTAAAAAACAAACTACCTACATCTGGATGAAGGCAGCATCATATTTCGACCCCTACATATTTTATCAATACTTTAAAGCATTCTGAGCTATCATTTTTCAAGTTCTTAGTTTATTAGGTACATATCTTTGAGTTTACAAAAGACTAAGACCCTGTTCACCGGTTCATAATACATAAATTTCCAATAGCTTAACTGACAGTTAATTTACGAATCTTACACATAAATTTTGTTAAACCATCTGTCAGATAAGCTATCTGGAAATAGTACCAGTGAAAGACCTGAAACAATTTCTTCAAAGCTATATACTAAAATTATTATAAAATAACTAGCATATAATATATCTATATTACGGTGTACAAATAAAGAGTTTTCTATCTATCTATCTATTTTATTTAGCATTGCAATGGATTGAAACAAATCATTAATTTTGCCAATTTATGTGATTCAGTAACCGACATCGATACATGCCGTCTCGTAATTGTAATGAGTAATATATTGTTTCATAGAAACAACACGGCAAACATAAATCCCCACCATAAAGGTAAAAGTAGAGTACAAGCAGTTAACGCACGGTGGGCACCGTCCGTACATATTAGTGGCCTCAGCTATAATTTATTTGCCGGAGTAAATAGGATTAACAGCAGGAGAGCTGTAATACTGGCTCATTTTTTTTCACTGCGCAGATAAAACGGCTAGCGACGCGCGGGAAACGAACACAACTTGATATCCAAGTACACATCCATAGCACGGGAAAACTCCATGTGCCTACATTAGTTATTTATCCCCTACCATCTTTCAAATATCGTGAAAAACTTTAAATTTTAAGACCAATCGTGACAGGTGTCTCTAAAAGCTTAAGATTGTGTTACGGTAAAATAATCCAAGACTCCACCAGTTTATTTGAGCTCTCAAACAAATAAAAATACTTATCACGTAAAATCACCCCCTGCCAGCCCGCCTCGTAAAACCAACTCCTGGCTAAGGTAATAAAATGTCGCGACCAATCAACGCTCGCCCGTACAAGGATTCCTGCCGATTGGATTTGTACCTCACGACTCCGCTGTCCGGAGACAACCGGACAAATTTCACCTCTAAAATGACAGCTCGACACGTTCCGCTTTGAAATTAGAACATACATACACACCACAAAGGGCCGTATATGCATAAGTGATAGAGAAAACGCGTAGAAACGGTACGTGATAACATTATTCGTGTGAAAAATGTATCGAACGGTACAAGTGGCGAATCTCGAGAGGGCCACATCCGAATAAATAAAGCCGGGGGTGCGGCGCGAACTTGCAAAAAATCCCCATTTACTGCGGTGCCGGTGCGAATATAAAATATTGATCTCAACGGAAATTTATGAAAACATAAAAATGCGTAGGTGCGAAGGAGGCACACCCTGATGGAATACCCTTGTAGATACTTACCGCTGTCTTCTTGATTCGTTTCCGTCTACATTTCTGAGGGATTAATCTCGCTGGTTATATTACACGTACGTCATTTTCACGCATAAAAATTACGCTGTGTAATTTTGGAATCTCATTTTAATATACATCTTTACGCGGCGCTCATGTCAAGAAATTCAATTTACGACACTTATATTACACGCGTCGTAGTATATAGTAGGTACATTGAGATTCGGTCAGAGAAAATTTTGCAAATGAAATTCCGCCAACGGGGATCTTGTCCGCCGGGAATAACCTCTCCACACCTCGGTTATTGCCAATTTTTTATAAAGGAAAGTCCTCTTTAATACACACGACAGCGACCGTAACTCACGCCTTTATTTAGTCACTAGATTACGATTAACCATCTTGCATTATTTCTCGTTGTAAATGAAGCAATTCTTAATTGAATTTATTCTCTGAAAATATCTCGTGGTAGCATTTGGTAGGAGCTCTGCTGGGATTTCAAAATGAGCGATTTCACTCTTCACACTTGGAATGGTAATAGGTTTACCGTGTGATTACTAATTTGGATTATTGCATCGTGCTAAACTGCTTGCCTAAATTTAGTGTTAGACCTAGAAACCTACATTATACTTGCTAACGAAAAGGGGCGAATGAAAACCCACAATTCTCTAACATTTTAAAAAATTAATAAAACCACGGTTATTTAGCTGCAGACAACTTAGATATCCTTAATTACATTGGTTCATAATAAAAATATAATATTTTGGATACCTAACACATAGATACATTTACTCGACAAAACCAAAATTTAGTTTTATAACCTGCATGGTACATTTTTAATACGTTCGGTTTTTTGTCTGTTTTGCACAACGGCAACACTAAATCCGCGTCCACTGCAACTGCGCTGGCATGTCAACTTGACGTGATGGATGACGTCATTAATGCCTATACGTGATCGAAACAAAATGGCCTCCTATTAGGGTTGGAACTATGCAAATATGAAACAAAGCTAACAATGGTGCGAAAAAAACATCTATAACATTTAAAATCCGAAAATAAACATATTGCGGTCAGTCCCTAAACACATAATAGTATAAGGATCATCAATCCTTTACGCGTCTGCATCAAATATGTATACATAAACGCACACAACGATACCGAACGAATCGCAACATGACATATTCTCAATATAACCCTCATAAAAAGTCCGATAAAATATGGAGAGTAACGGATAGTGAGGGAAAAACTATTACTCCGGTCTTAGAAGGAATGGATTCAGGGGTCATCGCATTGTGTCATCTTCCATATCGAGGGGCCATCGTTCGTCAATGTAACATTCGGAGCCGTTAGGCTCACAAGATAGATGGGCCTCGGAAAGGCCCGTGAACCCCACGTGGTTTGATCTACAACCGCGCCATACATTTGTAAATGTATTCTAAACTAGACCACATTTCCCAATACATATCCTTCGTATGATTTTTGCCTTAATATCTTTTGAAATAAATTTGTAGGAATTTAGAACCGAAACATTTTACATATGACTGAAATTAATAAATAACATTCTGTGCAGTTGTATAAACGATATTTTCTAACAGCAGTGTTCAATATTAATATTGTTTGCTTTCGCGTTATTAAATTAATTACCAGATACCCTTGTACTAATCCGGCCAAAAACGCAGGCATAACCTACAATTTGTAATGTATAATAATTGCACATATAAATCAAAATGACATGTATTTAATCGTGGTAACCCGCGAACCCCGCCGGAAAGGGCCGGAGGGTACTACTCGTTCGGTGCCGTCTTTGTCAAAAAAAAGGTTAAGAAAAGCGACCCTCGCTAATGCACACAGTACTATATCTATTTGGGTACAAAGGGATCTGAGTATGCTTGACCTCCGTACATGTAAAACGGGTCGAGTTTGTATGTTCCCGCGCATTTCTACCAATAATGGATACATAAAATGAGGTTATTCTGTTATGTAAAAGGATCAGACCTAAATAAACTACTAAAAATTTACTTTTTATATTGTATCCCTACGAGGATCTATAGATTTGTAATGGATTTATATTGGCATTACGAAAAATGTGTTATCACCAGTAACTCACACGCAGTTTATGTGTAAAATGAAGCAGCTTGCCTTACGTATATAATAAAATTAAGACTAAACTGTTGTTAAGCTATTCAACAAATTTCGATCTATCTCACCAAATACAAATATAACACTGTTCTTCTAACGATTATTACATTATGTATTTTCGTCATATATAATAGGATGCGTACGTTTCATTATCTGTAATTAATCAAACCCCAAATGCAACGATCCGTTTAAACAAAACCACAGTGTGACAGCGCGCGCACCTGTCAACGTCACGTCAAATCCCACCGCGACCGCCATTTTATATCGAAATGCAAATAATCTCACAAATCGAGGATGTAACGCGATCCATCCCGAGGCACCCCGGAACAGCTGATTTATTTCATACGCGATATGATTTTGTCGCAATTGAGAGCCCTCCGCTCGCCGCACGGCTATATATTATATCTGATACATCATATGACGTAAACAGTATTTCACAGATTTTCTCTGAAGGGTTCCAACCAATTACGCAAAGAAAATGCAGTTTTTGTTTGCTGCTTTGCAATGATACTTCTCTATAATATAGACGGCGGATGGGCCACTCAGTCGGTGTCGAATGCCACTCAAGGTTCAAGATGGCAGGAGCTGCATCCCGTGTTGACAAATGCGCATCAGCCGTCGCGGCTGTCACTTGTTCTGTGTTTATTAATAAAAAAGGGAGCCTAATTAACCAAAGTTGAGTGGAGATTAAATTACGAGGCGGTAGTCAGCCTCCCTATAAAATATAAGTTTTTATTTCATTCTTCGTTTCTTGTAAATGATTTTCACGGATAATAACTTATTAATTTTTTTCTATCTATCTAATTTAACTCCTACATTTTTGTACACCATCACTTTTAATGTAAAAAAGCGCATAATTTTGAGCACAAAATGGAATAGTGTATTACTTAATAGTCGTTCATAACGAGAACATACATAGTAAATATCGACACGACTCGATCGGGTACCAAGGGGATTATCAGGATAGTTATCTGGGTAAGAAACGTCCATCACTGGGGTAATTTGGATATATGCGAATCCCCTCTGGCCTGGTGTAATCGGGTAAGCTCAATGACCCGCGAGGGCGTACAGGAGCATGCGCGGGGCGGTGGGACGTGGGATCATCAATCTCTATCACGGTATCGCCGCCGGCGATACTCGCTTCCGTTCCTGAAAAAAGTAGCCACGAAAAATATGACCGCGCTGTCTCTGGACACGTGACAGCACGATGTCGCTCGCCAATATATTCAACTAACGTATGCCCGACACTCTACACTAGGGGAAACATGTATACGTTCAACACTTTCCCAAAATTTTTTTAATGTGCGATTGTAGTTTATTCTTCAAGTTAAATATATGTATTCCCGGACACTATATACAATTGCTAAATAAAAAAAACACAAAAGTATTCTAAAAACATTTTTTCTGATCATCTATAAATAATGTTAGGCAAAGGTTTACATGCTTACAGAGCACGAAAACGTTGTGTAGAAATCAATAATACCACTTTTCTGGAGTTAATAATACTTATATATTAGCGATGTAATAAAGTTATTATCTTCTGCCATTGATTACGAGAATAGAATTACACATTTGTACACAAGCAATTACGCAAAACATGAATTCACAACAATCAATCTCGTTCGTGAATCGTTCATTAGCGAAAGGGGATCGGTTGGAATGGAAACTTTTGACAAAAGTTAAGACGTAAACGACAAATGAATCTGCATTATTCGAATGTCCCGCGCTTCGCCGGAGACGTCCCGACGCCCGCTCCTCAGATAAGACAATTAAATAACTATCTCGGCCCATTTATCTGGCGGAGTTTCGTTTTGTTTGTTTCTATTAAGCGTAATTAATGCCTCTGCGGACGGGTAAAGGTTAATGAAGTTGAGCCGCGGCCGGTTATCTGACATCTGACGGGCTCAACTGGAATCAAACGTCTGCAACGACGACGCGACTTGCCACGACGGAGCGATTCCATTGTCCGCGACTAATAAACATTCCTGGCCCGCGGCATCGCTTCAAGACAAAAGAGACTCCTAAGTCCCCCGTCACTGCGCCCGTAACGAGGTATTTCGACAATGCACGTCTCCACTACTAGCGCCGTTGTGTCGACTCTTCGCACCTTATATAATCTCGTGAGGAATTTCCCAATTTTAACCACCCTTATAACGGACGCGATGACATCTATGAATCTTAGTCGCACTCACGATCTCGGTGAAATCCATCGACGGGTATTAGTCACGGCCGTAACTGCATTCTTCGGTAGACAGCTAATTTGGCCCCCCATTTACGTGTAAGTAGAACATCTATCACGACGTCTCGGCATTTCTTCCAATTTACCAAGTACTCGCCTATCGAAAGATTCAATGAATGATAACGAGCCTAATAAATACGGAGTCGGATCCCCGAACGGCTGTAATTAATTTAATGGATTTAGACAAAGAAATATGTACAATGAGATAGTGAGATTAATGAAAGCGTTGCATATTGTTGTAAACGTTCAGTGTAGTGGAGATATTAAAGGACGGCAACCCTAGGCGCTCTCGGACGGTTTTTTTTTTCCATTTACTTGTAAACACTAATGAAGGCTCGCTCGGGAGCCGTCTAACGAGCTCTAACATTGCACTTTCCGTTTAGAATCAAGTCTGTAATCTGAAATCCGCACCCACCTACACAGGCTACATGCCGGCGCAATACTTACTTACTAACTAATGAATGAAATAAGCGTGCCATGAACTCACAGAAATTACTACAATCCTTAGGAAGTGTTACCTACCAATATATTTTAACTTTTCTTATAAATTATTCAGCAAATAGTCACAAACTCACTGTCGTGCACTCCGAATTCTAATGAGATTAATGGTAATTTATTTTCTGAAAGTGACTTTGTTCTACGGATGTTTACTAGACAATATATTTACATAACTGCCCATAAAAAGTCTCTCTACAGCCCCGTCTCGAACTACGAGAAGGGTTCCGTCTACTGGTTCTTATATCACAAAATCAGCGCAACATAAATTAGTGGACAGGTCGCGTGACGGACCGACTTAGCAACATCGTCTCCTTATCGTCGTCCGGAAACCACCCGACTAACCTCTCCACAATTCGAATAAGACACATATTAAACCCTCAAATCTTTTGCATAAAAGTTATTTTCCCTTGACAATACTATCAATATTCTTAACTGAATCACCTAACGTGAACTCTATTCGTAAGAACATACGGTCTAAATCTTATTCTTAACATTAGGTATAGTCAACAACAAATAAGGCAACATTGCCAGTATGTCAACATAAATAAAGCTGAGTGTCCTTTAACGAAGCAGACGTTGACGTCGGAACACTAATGAAGACCTCACGAGACAATGTCGACTCTAAAGCTATTGTATTAAAATTGAGATTAGTTACGTTTGCAGTGGGGGTAGTAAATGAAGGTTCGCATTTAGCGGTCTCGGTGGTAGTGATATGGGTGGACTTCCTTTGTCTGGTAATCTTATCAGTGTGCCTGCCGGCCGCCATGCCTTGACATGATACATTACTCGCGGTATACATTTATATTCGAAGGCACTTGCCAACCTACCTCCGACACGCACAAGAGTCGCATTACAGCTAAACATGTATCTACACATTCAAACATTAAACGTATTTAGCTCCATGTTGATACAACTGCTTCCCAAACACAAACTGGGAAGTTAATCAATCAATTTTAATAGAATGAATCAGTCTATGTACCGAAGAGATAAACTTATGTATACGGCATTGGGCTTCGGCCAACTGTAAACTATCGATTAAAATGTACGCGTAATGTCATTACGCAAGCGTTCCACTTGTACCAGGGAGATAGCGGCTTTCCTTTTCCCAACTGCTGAATTTCGTTAATGCCGTAGAATTTTTCGATGACGCTCGCTAAACTTTTCGATATCGAAAAGGAAATTATGAGAAAATTCAATTCGCCCAAGCCGTAATAATATAAAATAGCCTTTGAAAGAGAAAGCTATTGAACATCGAACACTTTTATAGGTCGTATAATGGACGGATCCTTATAAGACAGTTCTGTAGCATCAGAATGTAAGGTCCACAAAAGCCTTCGTGCTCCAATCCCTTTGCAATCGCAAAACTTTGAATACACCTCTTTCGACTATCGAAAAGTTCCCGATAATGGATTTGTTCGAGCACTCGATTGTTCGACGATGAATGGGTACTAATTAAAACGAAGTCACGACGACGCCGGACCAAGTTCCCGATTGTTTCCCAACTATAAATCGCAGCGTCGGTCTCTCATATAAATATTGCACGGGTCTAACTTCGGTGCTAAATTTAAAATCAAAATTAGGGAATCGGCGCGCCACAAACATACGACTTACTACTACTTACCGCACAACTATTCCATAACTAGCAACATCAGTCGTTTCTTTAATCAACATAAATAAGGATTCTCTTTTACATGCCTGTTCGTAATACAAGTTAGTATCAAGATTAAGGGGTAAATTCTAAATTGCTTCGGGAATGTTCACATAACGAGCTTAAGATTGTGAGCACGTGTTGCCATCGCGTCTCCAGCCTTTTGAGATTGCCCAAATGTACCTCGTTCCTATCGGTACGTCTTACACGTGAATGTGTTTTACGTATCATACATCAACGTCGCAGGTTATGAAACTACCTGCTGAGAGATATATAGTTGACAGTTTGCACCCGCTGCTAACATGTGCTCCAATCTCGTGCTATTCCTACGTCTAATACAAATTCGATCAGAGGGCGCACCAGACGGCCTGTTAATCTCTCCAAGACTAATGGACACCGAGCCCCAAGCCCAGTGGCGAGTAAACCACACTTACTCTATTACACGTCAGTTTGTTTCTTTCCGTTTCCAATAAGAAATCACGTTTGTTCGAGCCGAGCTCGGCCGCAAATGAGCCGAAACACACTCCCCTTTATCTTCCAATAAGTAAGCAAGCTTTGGATTTCTTCCGTAGAAAATACGGATACTAAACGGAAAATAGAAGATCGGATGCCAGATGGCTCGAAAAATATAAAAATAAACGAACCGGAATATGGATAGTGGTCTCTATCTGATTGTTATTCAGTTTTATGCACAGTGTAGTCTCAATAAATAATATGGGATAGTAAAAGTTTGCGCCGAAAAGTCTGGGTTGGCTGTAAAAAATACGGATTTTTGGCGTAAACACACGTAAAAAGGACCCATGAAAAGCCGTAGTATGGGAAGTAATTTTGAACAAGTAAAAACAGAAAAAAGTGGGTTGTTCCGGGTGCGCAGCGACAAGTCCCATGACGGTATTCAAAATCGCATTCCCTTTTTAAAGTTGAGACGATTCGAGTAACGAGTGTCGAATTCTACGAGTCGGTGGCCCCGGTGGGCCCCTCAGTAGACGAAGTGCCCCCGGAGGTGCGTCGGTAATTACCAACCATTACAGACAAAGGACACGACTCGTCCGATTACCATAATTCCCAGGCCCCGAGACGGGATATAAATGGGCCACATTTTGTAGTAGCACGACGACTGACGTATGTATTAATGACTACGCTTGTCCTCCTAAATTAGGCAAGGGATTTGATGTGATTTAGTTTTTTTTATTGGTTGCGGCGGGGCGTTGAATAGATGGACCGGTCGGGCTGCTCCAATAGCCACATTTGTTCCTGCGTATCTGGACGTGGAACAAATTGCCTCCTTTATATTGTGATTACAGTTATGTATATTTTATAACGAAGCAAGGATTTTGAGGGTAAGGTCGAATAGTTGACTCCTTATAATTCAAATATTACTCTACAGCTCTGCAGATCGTCATCGCTGGTCTGTATCATTTTTAAGTAAGATTACGAATATGGAACGACTACGGTCACTCAATCATTTGTGATAGGCTAGTGGGCTAACATCAATGGGTGTGGGTGGGACTGAACTTCCAACCTATTAATCTAACACCACCATCCAACACCTAAACTATTAGGTGTTGGATTAGCGATTGACAGGATACTTGTAATGCATTAATAATGATTTTGGTAAACGAACATAATTGTAGTTTCGAAGACAAAAGCACAAAGTTTTTTGATCCTAGAAGTTTTTTAAATTTAAAATATTCAATGAAACTATTTAAAAAAAGAAAACTAACCAAATATTCAAACAATGGTTAATTAATTTATGATATGTTCTTCTTAGTGTGTGTCAATAAATTTTATTTCAAAATTAATAATGTGAATGTGTAATTTAAATTTCGAAAAATCGTTCTTGGTAATGAATATTAGATTAATCTTAACAAAGATTTATTTTATTGGACACCTTTCTGTACTAAATAGTATTTATTAGTCTTACTACTTACCTTAGTTTCCCTGAAATGAAAGAAAACTGTATCTTAAAAATTACTTATGAAAAAAACATATTTATTACGACAAAAATTATCTCTAAAACTATTTTAATACCATCTTGCAAAATGCTTATCATACCTACTCAGCTCCGTGAAACTATGATGAAACTCATTAATCTCTAATTGCTACGAAAACAATAGTATCAAAAGCAGCTTGCACAAAAGACGTCTGACGATATTGTCGAGAAGTTTATCATTTTCATTTCGGTGGTGATCGGAGGGCGGCGCGATCGATCGCGAAAAAAGCAACACAAAAACCCTTTTAAAATTAATTGGGTTTAGTTGCGGCTACATCGAACGGTACAATAAATTAATTAACGCTCGGAGGAATCTTTAAAATTCGCCGAGGATCAAAAGTTGAATGTTATAGCGATAAGAGGCGTCGGGGTGGGGGCGGCAGATAATGCTTCGATTTTCCATTAACTTGTATTAGCGGCGATGGGAGAGTCCGCCGCGCCCGCGGTTACAACGATCGCTCCCGTTCTAATATATTTTCCTTATAAAGAACAGCTGAAACACGCGATCTTTGATCCATTTGCATGAGCCTATCCACGGTTATTTGTTTACGACCCATTACGGTGGGCAATATTCGCCCCTAATTGAATTTCAACTTGTAAATTTTCGTGGATGGAATTAATTAAATTTTTCCCTGTGCTAATGCCTCCGATATGGCCGCTGGAGCATACTGATTAATTTTGTAAAAGCCTTTAACTTTACAAATAGCGGCATTTGATAACAGATTATTGGTTTTAAAGATCAAGTTGTGGTTCGTTACTGCCTTTAATCTTGCTCAAAGAAGATATTGTATAGTCTGTTATCTTATAGGCACCGAGAGCGGTCCGTTTCAAACCTTAATACATTCGTTGTTTCAATGTGATAGTATTTTTCCTACCACGTTTATTTACTTTTGTATTTAAAAGCAAAATAAATTACCAAAAACTTCAAAGAGTTCTGCCCCTGTTTATTTATTGTAAATTTTTGAACTGGTGTTATTGTTTTACAAGCAATAAACTTTCAAATGATCAAATTTATCCATTTATTTGTTTGGATTCCCTTTTCTTTAAAACTTGTAAATGCCAATTAATACGCTCATTGTTTTGTCATGTTAACCATCCCGTGTCCTTTTTCAGGTTGTCTACTTGAAGGCTCTCGGTTACCACCTGATGTGCCGCCGCGCAATCCCACTATGTCTCGGTTGAATGGCCGTATCACAGGCAACCCTGCTGACCTAGCTGACTTCGAGCCTTCTTGCCTTGTGCGAACGCCTTCAGGCAACTTCTACGTGCCTTCGGGTGAATGTTAGACTCATTTTAATATTATTTACACACAAATGCTTCATTACAAGTTTAAGTTTGTCATTGGAAATTGAACTGATGTAAATTAAATAAATTTGATAACTAGGAGAGAGTACACCGATACTGATCTAGGTCCTCGTTCAAAAATACATTACTGTTATGCAATTTTTAAACACTACACAACACTAAAAAATAACAACACTATTGATATTTAATCAAATCAAAACGTTCACTACTACTACACTATACATAGGCCTCTCCCATAAAACTTCGTAATGAATGGTCAGGGGAGGATATTGCCTTAATCAGAATTAATAATAGCGTTGTTCATTTAACGAATCACGGTGGTTTTATTTCCAATGAAACGGTAATAGTACACGTATGCTTAACAATAAATCATATATTGTCAAAATTTAGTGAATATAAATTTCTGAATTAAATTTTAGGGGATATACAAAAGAATCCGTCTATGGACTACAAGTCAAATTCGTCGTGTAGCAGTCCAGGAAAGCCAGAGAAAAACACATTAGAAAGGATGGAGAGGTCAGATCGACCTCATCCGACTTTTGGCACCCCAGTGCCTGTCCTACCAGTTCGGAACAATCTCCGTTCCACAAATTTTCCCCCAACCGGTTCACGGTTTCACTTTAGAAAAGGATTTTCGTCAAGATGTTCGTGGAAGTGTACAGCAATAGTGTTCATAATACTTTTCATTTTACTCTTAGCAATTTCATCATATATGACAGGTGAGTGTTTAATAAGTCTATAATGTTTTTTTTTAAACTGAATAGATAATTAATATTTTTGGTTTGGAATTACTTCATCTGATTTGTTCACAGCGTCATATTTTGTCAACTGGGCGTACCAAAACCCCAAGTCATGTATGGTAGTAGTTGGAGAACCGTCTGAAGTATTTCCAGCTTCTAAGGCCACGTCATTAGAGTTTGTAAATAAGTCTTTGGCGCGGCCGCATCAAAGTATACCGACAACGGGCCCAGGTAAAGAGGAACATCATTCCCGTCAACGTAGGAGTGTAGATGTAGTAGATGGGCATGCTTCTTCTAAATCACAATCTATTTCTTCCGAGAATTCTTACAACGCTGAAACTATGCATGATATTACTACGCCTATTGTGAACACTGTTAGCTTAGTGCATGGAGTGGATCCGGAGGTGGTTACTATTCAACCGAGTGAAGACAAAAGTGAGGTGCCTAACAATGCTTTTCTATCTGTTAGTGTTGATAACATTCCTGTTAATACTGGTGATTTAACCCTTAATAATAATCCAGAGTCTACTAAGGTGATAGAAACAAGTGCTATGCCGCTAACTTCTCAAGAGGTAATAACAAGTACAACTAATAAAATCAGTAGTATAACTGTTAAACCATTGCACGAAACTACAGAGTCAGTTAAGACACCATCCGAAGTAAATCATAGAACAAATGGTCCTGTAAAGTTCATTCAAGATAAAATTAGTGGTGTAACTGTTAAACCGTTAAACGAAACTCAGGAGGCAGTGGAGACTCCATCCGAAATAAATCATAAGATAAACGCCCCTCTCGATACCATACAAGATGAGATAGCCTATGATCCTGAGAATATGCAAGGTGATGCATTTCCATCGATACATTCGTTTGGTATTCAAAAGCTTCAGATTTTTAAATTAGGTTCGCAATTAGAACATATTAAGGCAGGACTGCATATATTTACTAATGAAACTATTGAATCAGAAGAAAATCTGAAAAAGCTTCATTATGATAGTGTAAATACAGTAACAAAAAGTGTAGTTGGCACAACAACTACAACAACTAATACCTTAACTGATCAACCAATAACAAACACATGGAGTTCTGGAGTGTCTGCAACAGATGTAGAATTGACAACTACTAATGATCCTTTAACGATTTCACAAGGAGTGTTTTCCACTGTAAATACATTTACCGAACGCAATGAGCCCATGACCACGACACCAATCCCATTGACTGCCACTAAGGATAACATACTTACTTCTACCACGACTACAGAAACAACTATAGACGGAGACCCAACTGTAAATACTGTCGATACAAAAACAACTGATGTAACTAACCATAAACATGTGTTGATTAACTTAACCATTTCTGCGGACGATGCAGAGAATGCAGTATACAAACCACTTTATTCACTAACTTTAACCGTTCCTACAGTTGGGAATACTAATGAAATACCAACTGTTAAAATAACTCCCATGGATATTGATCCTACCCTACCTACAAACTTTAATAAACCTATCACATTAGAAGGTCCTACAAAAGTCAACACACCTACAAATAAAGAAAATGATTGGGGAGGCAGTTGTGAGTGTTCGTGCCCAGCATGTATAACCAATGCGACTGATGATTTTTATGACACTATGGAAAATCAAGCTACTTCAGCATCTCCAAAGTCTGATTTAACCACAATAGATAATCAAATATCCAAGACAATAACTTCTAGTCTGCCAATATCTTCAACTGAAACTCTGACCCAGAAGCCAATAATTACAGAAACGGTATTTACAACAGATGTTGATTTGACCTCAACAACAACAATGTTATTTCCTGAAAACTCATCGATTCTTGAAAATGTAGAAACTACTACTGATGTAACAATTATAACAGAAACTGAAACGATACCTACAACAACACATGTACCAAAGGTTGTTTGTCCAAAAATTGAACCTCCACCCATTCTAATTCTGGAAGGTGAGGTTTAAGAACTTCAGTAAGATCAGCGATAACTAACTAACGGTCACCATTTTCATTATGGGCTAGGTTTCTTCCTATATTACTGTTTAACAAACTAACATGCATGTTCCTTAATTGGGTCGCAAGGTTTTTGGCATAATTATTTTCATTTGCACGTGCTTTAGTAACAACTGTATTAGTAATTTTTCATGTAACTTTTATAAGATTCATCACATTATCTCATGATGTTGTCATATGTTTAAATGCATACCAAACTAATCAATAATTATATTATAGGTCCGCATACGTTTCCCGCGCAAACATTCCCACCTGACGGGACGACATTCAAACAAATTAATTTAGGTGAAAAATTATCGAAAGAAATCCCTCCATACAGCTATTGGAATATGCAATTCTATCAAACTCAAGCAAGTTATGTGAAATTTGACTACATGATACCCCGAGGAGCTTCCATAGGAGTATACGCTAGAAGAAACGCTTTACCTACACATACACAATATCATATATTGGAAGTGCTTAGCGGATTCAAAGCTAGAACTACGAGAACATCACATGTGAGTATTAAAAAATATTATTTCACCGTATTGATAAAAAATAGAATGTTCGCCACATTTTTAACATAGTATTTAAATTCAAAGCCGTCAATTAAGAAAGAAGTAACCCACTACATGGAGCAAGGGCACTGGTTCCTATCGCTATACAACGATGATGGGGATCCACAAGAAATAACGCTCATAGCGAATACAGCTGATGAAATGACGCACAACTGTCCCAACGGATGTTCCGGCAAAGGTGAATGTCTCATGGGTCATTGTCAATGTCAGCCAGGCTTCGGTGGAGACGACTGTAGTAAAAGTAAGTGTAACAAGTTTTATTATCAAACATCAGTATTTGCTTTTTAATCAATCGTATAGATACTAAATAAAAAAACGTTTTCAGGTGTTTGTCCGGTTCTATGTAGTCAACGAGGTGAATACATCAACGGCGAATGTCAATGTAACCCTGGATGGAAAGGTAAAGAATGTTCTCTTCGACATGACGAATGTGAGGTTCCAGATTGTAATGGCCATGGACACTGCGTAAACGGAAAATGTTTGTGCGTCCGAGGATATAAGGGCAAATTTTGTGGTGACATCGACTGCCCACACCCAACCTGTTCTGGTCACGGATTTTGTATTGAAGGATCTTGTATCTGTAAAAAAGGGTGGAAAGGAGTTGACTGCGCAACTATGGATAAAGATGCTTTACAATGCCTGCCAGATTGCTCAGGACACGGAACATTTGATGTTGATACTCAGACTTGCACATGCCACTCGCGTTGGTCTGGTGATGACTGCTCTAAAGGTAATTGATATTTATGTATTAATATATTAATTTTAATGATTACATGCAATTATAACGTACTGTTATATGTTTGCAGAAATTTGTGACTTGGACTGCGGTATTCATGGTAGATGCGTTGGTGAATCTTGTGTCTGCAGTCCTGGATGGACCGGTGAATTCTGTACGTCTAAGCTTTGTGACGCGAGATGCAGTGATCACGGTCAATGTAAGAACGGTACTTGTCTATGTGTGTCTGGCTGGAATGGTAGGCATTGCACACTAGAGGGATGCCCGAGAGGCTGTGCAGGTCATGGGCAATGCAAGGTAGCCAATGACGGGCAGTGGTCTTGCAAATGTTTCGATGGTTGGGATGGACCTGACTGCACTACGCTCAAAGAACAGATTTGCGATGACTCTAAGGACAACGATAAAGGTACGTTCAACATTATACTCGTACTTAAAGATCAATTTAGGCCCTTAACATATCCTAGCTGAATATTATAACTAAAATTGTATGTGTAGATGGACTTGTCGATTGCGAAGATCCCGAGTGTTGTCAGAGTCCAATCTGCAAAGGCAGCCAGCTGTGTGTATCATCACCCAAGCCAACAGATATTCTCCTTAGGAAACAACCACCCGCGATCACAGCTTCATTCTTTGAACGAATGAAGTTCATCATAGACGAAGGTAGTCTACAAAACTATGCAAAGCAGGAGAACTTCAACGAAAGGTGAGTTCTCGATGTTTGGTGTTATTTGTT
Organism: Hyphantria cunea; assembly: GCA_003709505.1. Classification (NCBI taxonomy): domain Eukaryota; kingdom Metazoa; phylum Arthropoda; class Insecta; order Lepidoptera; family Erebidae; genus Hyphantria; species Hyphantria cunea. The sequence goes on from PKRV01001403.1 coordinate 788,428, forward strand.
AGGGTTAAGTGAATAATAACTGTTAATAATGTCGGCTAATTCTAATCGGATGAGAGCCTTAATATTTGTTATATAAGATATGCAATGTTGTGCCCCAGTCGATCCCAATGTTTTATTTACATTATAAGAGTGTAACACGATGCTTTCTTTCTTTTCTTACACTTATATGAAACAAAATGTATTTATTTGTAATTATGAAAAACAAAACAGATTCCAGAAGGTCGACACTTGCATGTGACACACATAAGTATATCGGCGTCGCTACAACTAATATTTCCGAGCTTTCTTATTTCTAAATTAATATTATTATACATAATAATAATACTAACTCATGTCTATCATTTCTCTCGGTTTTTCTTACGCTGCGCAGTATGTTTTGGAACCACTTCAATTCGAGGTAAGACTTGTATATGTAGGATAGCGTGTTCGTTTGACTTAGCATTTATATACAACACATAATTATATATAACATATTTATATACATATCATTGGCAATTAATATACTTATAACTCGTATCTAATGGATGCATGTTGTGCTATAGTTTTTGTATTTAGCTACCTATTATTGTGTCCTGTGACTTTGTGTTCCGCTTTTTATTTAAATGTTTACGGTGAACCTATTTTTTACTCAGTTAGACCACCATTTACAAAAATGTAATCTTGAACTACTTTCGTTACAGTTATGAGTCAAATAGTTTAATTTATCATAGACATTATAGAATTAGATACTATTTTAGCGTGATCATTCACAACTGTGTGTGTTAATGCGCCAACATTTCTAACTAATCACTATACCCAACCTTATATATAGAATGTAGATTCGTGTAGTTATTAAATAATTAAACAGAAAATCCTTATAGAAAATATAATTAGTATTACCAGAAATCAACTCTGTATTGAGCGAGACGTTAACTTCAACTGTTATGGTATGCGAGCGAATGCAAAAACAAGAATCAAAACAAATTAACAAAATTAGAACTAATATATAAAATTTACTTTTAGAAAAGAAAAGTAAACGAACAGTTATACACAACAAAGCAACATCGTCGATTGTACTTATTTGTTATGGATCGTGAGGTTTTGCTTGCTCTCATTCACTTGTTCACACCTCACGCGGTAAAACCGAAAATGTCTTTTGAAATGTTTTTTTTATAAAATATCTACAAGATAAATTCTCAATATCTTTTTATTTTTAACTTAAACTTATACTCGACGCCCCTTGAAACGTTAATTACTGAAATTATGTTTTTACTATCAAAATTTACAGTCGATCTGCGGTAATACGTGGTCGTGTAGTCACGTTACTTGGGACTGGTCTAGTCGGAGTCAGGGTATCGACTGACACGCCATTGGAAGGCTTCACGTTAACGAGAGAAGATGGCTGGTTTGACTTGCTTGTTAATGGAGGAGGTGCTGTCACTCTCAACTTTGGACGCGCTCCATTCAAGAGGGCTACGAAAGTTGTCTATGTGCCTTGGAACGAGGTTTGTAAATTGTTTCACACAATCTTCTAAATATTTTTCTGAGATTTGTCTTATTAGACAATGATTTCGAATTTAATAAGTAGCGTATAGTGAAAATTTTATTGCATAATGTCTTGGTATAAACATGTGTTCTTTCGTCGACAGTTCCAATATACTCTTTAATAATTCATAGCACTTACACTTGAAGTTCGTAAGAGGCTTATATTTTTTGTTCAAAGTTAAAGCATGCAAGCCACCGATTAAGCGAAGAACCTATAAAGTTTACGACTCAATTATTCTTTTCTTGAGAATAGCTTTTACAGATATTGATGGATTTGCTAAAAGTTTTTAGATGTAATTCGTTTATATTAAATACAAACACATTTGCTATAATAATGTTAATCGATTGATTCTTTTATCTTCACATATTGTAAATTCAAGTTGCTCACAAATTTTTCACTTTAAAATCGGTCATAACGCGACTTAGAAACATTCTCAATGCAGAAGACATAAAGGCACCGGTGTCGTGTGGGTTTTAAAAGGACATACTTATTACATCGTTCAGACAACTGGAAACTCCTTTAACTGATCAGAAACATGTAAATACTTCAAGATTGTTAGCTTTAGGCTATTTTGTAGTTCAAACTTCTGCATCTTCATTAACGAATTTTGTTTTACATCATCAGGTTGTGATAATCGATACGGTACTTATGACAACAATGGATGAAAAGATAAATATAGGCCCACCTCAGGCCTGTTTGGCTCACGACTATGACACCATGAAGCCTGTAGTACTTGCCACATGGAAACATGGCTTCCAAGGAGCCTGTCCAGATAAAAGCGCTATATTGGCGGAGTCACAGGTATGTTAGTCGACGACATTATTAAAGAAGAGTAAGGAGGTAATCTCTTCTAGATACACTTATCAATAACAGTAACTATAAAAGTATAGCCAACCGTACGCTTTCAAACAAAAACTAGATGGCCAATATAACCAACTAGATTCGCGTACTTCAAGTAGGTTTTCATAGGGAAGGGAACTTTGTCATGTATGCTGCGGCATCAGTTGGTGTCGATCTATGATTTTTAGCTATAGCTTCAATTTAACGTTCATTAATGTCACTTAGTCCCGTAATTGAATAACTGATTTAGAATTTGTCAATAGATAATTCGTCGCTTAGATATTTAACAGTACAGAAGTCTATTGGAGCTAACCTCATTATCACCACTACTAGATACTAATAAATCTAAGCTTAAATCCTGATTAAATTGATTTTACAAAAAAAGTTAGTTTCAGATGAATCAAATTTTAGTAATACTATTTCGCGTCGCATTTAATTTACGTAATCTTCCACGATCTCGCCTTCGATGGAAAGAGGTCTTTATTTACTTTGCAAGATATATCGGTAATTTTATGTTGAACATCAACAAAATAAGTTATACGTAATAACAAACTTCAGACATTTAAATTGAGTATTCCAACCCATTACATATATATTAGATCTATATTAGTTTAGTGAAGAAAACAATGCCAGGGAAATTTCTAGTTTTCAAATTTAACATGTAACTTATTTCTTAATTATCAGGTTATCCAAGAAAGTCTCGAGATACCTGGAACTGGTCTCCATCTCGTTTACCACAGTTCAAGAGCTGCTGGCTATCTCTCAACCATTCAACTACAATTGACTCCTGAAAAGATCCCGACAACCTTGGCACTCATTCATTTACGCATCACTATTGAAGGCATACTCTTTAAAAAGACATTTGAAGCGGATCCTGTAATTAAATTCACTTACCCATGGAACAGACTGAATGTGTACAAACAAAGAGTGTATGGAGTTACCACAGCTCTAGTAAAAGTTGGTTATCAATATACAGACTGCAAGGATATCATCTGGAATGTCCAAACGACTAAGCTCAGTGGTCAAGATATGAGCATTTCGGATGTTGGCGGATGGAATTTAGATATACATCATCGTTATAATTTCCACGAAGGTAAGTTGAAAGCTTGATTTTCTCTATATGATTTACCCGAAATCTTCCACCTATGTCTATTGATGAAATTTTGCTAAAGATTTTGCCGTTGCACGCAAAGACTTGCAAGACTTTATTATTATATATATATATATATATATATATATATATATATATATATATAAACAATACGTACATGGACTAGTTCAATCAGTTTTTTAAAAGCAATAAGATATGCTTATGTATGATAGGGCTTCGTACATTTTTAGCATTTGGGGAACAGTTTTAATATCAATCAGTCACTTGTTCTATTAACAAATTCAAGACATGGAATGTACTGGAATAAATTACGTACCTACTTCTATTTACTTACTTCAAACGCAAGAACATGTTAACAATAATTATCATTCCGTAGTTTATTCACGGTGTTGGAAGGATTTCGGTGCCGATACGTTTTACAATACTAAGTACAAAGCTGTGTAATCGGTTAAGTGATTGAATCGTTTTGCCTCCTATGTGACGTCGGCCGATAAATTACGCTAAGCTAAGACAAGATAGGCAATGTATTCTTGGATATCGCGGTTGCTGCTATAAGGGTACTAAAATAAAAGCAATAACAACTCAATTACCACCTTGTGAAGTTCATGTATTGTAAAACTTAACTTATCTTAAACTTAAAAGTCTCCTGACGAGACTTTTAAGTCTTGCTATTGCAAGAATCCCTAACTTCTAATGATGGAATATTCATAAATATTATTAAAATTACTTTTAAAAAAATTGTTATCATCAAAAATTTTAAGAGACAACTATTTTATATTATTAGCTTCAAATAGTATTTTACTCTTATATGGATTCAATTTTTTTTTTTCGTACTATTCCTCAGGCATTCTTCAAAAGGGTGATGGTACAAACGTGTACTTGAAGCACAAACCTCGCGTGATCATCACTACGATGGGTGATGGTCGTCAACGTGAATTGGAATGCGGTGATAATTGTTCTGGAGTAGCGTCCAAACAGAGGCTCTTGGCACCGGTGGCTTTGACTGCAGCACCTGACGGTTCTATCTTCGTTGGAGACTTCAATCTTGTTAGAAAGATCAGCCCTGATGGAACTGTGAGAACTGTGGTTAAATTGAAGTAAGTTAATACTTTAATTGATTTTAAATATAAATCAATAAACTGTAACATTCTAGAAAAATGCAGTTAATTAAAAAGGTCATAAAAATATTTTAAAGCCAATTTAAAATTGTCATTTCAATACTCCCAATTGTTACAACAATCACAATCAAGGTGCCTAATATCCTACCTAAGCTTTGATTTTTTTTCTTTCAGTGCCACTCGAGTCTCCTACCGGTACCACATGGCATTATCACCGTTAGACGGAAACCTGTACATCTCGGATCCAGAATCTCATCAAATTATCAAAGTTCGTAACACCGAGGACTTCAGCGATCCTGAACATAACTGGGAAACTATTGTCGGATCCGGAGAAAGGTGCCTTCCTGGAGATGAAGCTCACTGTGGAGATGGTGCATTAGCTAGAGACGCTAAACTTGCTTATCCGAAAGGTGTCGCAGTTTCTATAGATAACATTCTCTATTTCGCTGACGGAACTAACATCAGAATGGTTGACAGAGATGGAATCATTACAACAATCATTGGTAATCATATGCACAGAGCTCACTGGAAACCAATTCCTTGTGAAGGAACATTAAGCGTTGAGGAAGTCCATTTACGCTGGCCCACAGAACTATCGATAAACCCCTTAGATAACAGTTTGCATATTATTGACGATCATATGATTCTGCAAATGGCACCAGATGGTAGAGTAAAAGTTATCGCAGGCAGACCTCTCCACTGTCCCTCACCAATAACTGGGGTTGACGTTGAGTTGGCAACTTATGCAACTTTAGTCATGCCTCAAAGTATCGCTTTTGGGTCAGCAGGTGATTTATATGTGGCTGAAAGTGACTCCCAAAGAATAAACAGAGTACGCCTAATCACAACAGATGGAAAGATTGCCCTCTACGCTGGTGCTGAATCGAAATGCAATTGCTTAGAAAGGGGATGCGACTGCTTTGAAGCTGATCATTACTTAGCTTCCAATTCTAAGTTTAATACTATATCAGCTGTAATTGTGAGTCCAGATGGCATAGTTCATATTGCCGATCAAGCTAATTATAGAATCCGCTCTGTGATGGCAAGCATTCCAGATGCGAGTGGTGCAAGGGAATACGAAATTTATTCACCAGATACGCAAGAAATCTATATTTTCAACAGGTTTGGTCAGCATATTACTAGTAAGAATATCCTAACTGGGGAAAATAACTACCTCTTTACCTATACTGTCAATACAAGTAATGGTAAACTTAGCACCGTGACCGATGCAGCTGGTAATAAAGTATTCCTATTACGGGACTACTCCACATCAGTGAATTCCATCGAAAATACTAAAGGACAAAAATGTAGATTAAAAATGTCTAGGATGAAAATGCTCCAAGAACTTAGAACTCCCGACAATTTCAACGTTACATTTGATTACTATGGACCTAGTGGATTGTTGAAGTCTAAATACGACAGCACTGGCAGAAGTTACGTCTATAAATATGATGAGTTCGGACGTCTTACATCAGCTGTGACACCTACTGGACGAATCATTAACCTAAACTTCGATCTTAGTCTAAAGGGTGCGACTGTACGTATTACAGAGAACAACAAGAAACCTATCTCGATCTTAATAAAGGGGTCTTCTGTTAACACTCGTGTTGGTGATGCTGAAAAGAAGACAATAATTTCATCAGACAGCAGTATTTCTTCTAGCATGCCTTGGGGTCATGTTATATCTACAGACACAGTTCCTTACACCGTCCTAGCTGAAATAGATCCCATTCTGGGAGAGAGTTTCCCAATTCCAGCCAAACAGAGGACTGAAGTTGGTGGTGATTTGGCAAATAGATTTGAATGGCGATATTTCTTAAGAAAAGTTCTTAACAATGCTCGAAGTGGAAAATCCATTTCACAAGTCGGTCGTAAACTGAGAGTAAATGGTGAAAATCTGCTCACTCTTGAATACGACAGAGATTCTTCAACTGTAGCTGTGTTCATGGATGATAAAGTAGAACTGTTAAATATAACATATGATAGAACAGCTCGACCTGTAAAATTCGGACCGACAAACGGCATTTTCGCTGAAGTTGTTCTTGATTACGATAGATTTAATCGATTAACTAAATGGAGTTGGGGTGACTTAAATGAAACGTACGGCTTTGATAGAGCTGGAAGATTAAATGAGATAAGATACGGCGATGGGTCTTCCCTAGCATACTCTTTCAGGGATATGTTTACTTCACTCCCTCTAAAGGTTACAACTCCTCGAGGAAGTGATTACCTCTTAGACTACGACGATTCTGGTGCTCTTCAAAATCTAACTACTCCACGTGGTCATATTCACACGTTTGCGCTCATGACTTCACTAGGTTACTTTAAATATCAATATTTTTCACCAATGAACCGACACCCATACGAGATTTTGTACAATGATGATGGTAACATTTTGGCTAAGATTTTCCCGCACCAATCGGGCAAAATTGTATACGTTTATGATAATAGCGGCAAGTTGGAAATGATTTTGGCCGGTGCTTCTTCCGTGCGCTATAACTATCACGAAAATACCCATCTTGTCAAAAATGTCGAAATAACGGAAGCAGACTACGAACTACGACAAGACTATAAATATCATGCCGGTATTCTTAAGGATCAGAAAATGAAATTTAGTCCGAAGAGTAATTTAAACAACGCTCATTTCAAATTTCAGTACGATGGCAACGCAAGGCTTTCCACAATTGATGTAAATATCAACAGCAAGGAAATGCCTCAGTTAAGAATGAAATATAATCAAAACTTGGGAATTCTTGAAGCACTTAGTGATCTGAGAATTTATAGAAACACCTTTAACCGATCGGTGATGCAGGACACCAGCAAACAGTTCTTTACGATAACCGACTATGACGATCGTGGCAGGGTAAAGTCCGTCCTGATAAATATCAAGGCTTTCGACGTTTACCGACTTGAATTGGAATATGATTCAAGGAATAGAATAAAATCGAAAAAGACTATGATCGGTGACACGACTTCGAACGAACGAATCAGTTATAATTATGATGGGCACCTAATGGAAGTAGTGGGATCTGAAGATGACTGGAAATACGTGTATGATGAGAACGGTAATGTTATTGGAGTAATTGAGCACGGAGAGAAACGATACCTGGGCTATGATATTGGCGACAGAGTGGTCCAATATGGCGATATGGAGTATAGTAGCTACGATGGACGAGGTTTCGTTATAAGACGAGGCGAACAAAAGTATACCTATAACTCTCACGGCCAATTCGTACATGCTTTCGAAAGGGACAAGTTCCAGACGTGGTATTATTATGATGACAGAAGCAGACTGGTAGCATGGAAAGATGACAAGAGTAACGTAACACAGTTCTTCTATGCTAATCCTGCAACTCCATTCTTAGTTTCACACGTGCACTTCCCAAGATCTGGTAAGACCGTTCGATATCTTTACGACCAGCGCAATTATTTGACATGTATCGAGACAGAAGATCAAAGATTCTATGTAGCTACAGATCAGAATGGATCTCCACTTGTCGTTTTCGATATCAACGGTGAAATCGTAAAAGAAATAAAACGCAGTCCTTTCGGCAAAATCCTTAAAGACAGCAACCCAGAATTTTACATTCCTGTTGACTTCCAAGGAGGTATTTATGATTATTATACAAACTTAATTCATTTAGAAACAAGATTGTACGACCCAGTCGTTGGCCAGTGGATGACACCGAGTTGGGAACACTTAGCAAGCAAATTACACTTGCCTACGGACATTTTCATCTATCGGTTCAAGAATAACGACCCGATAAACAAGAATCAGCTCATTCCCTATATGACAGATTTAGGTAGTTGGCTACAAATGTACGGATATGATCTGAACAAAATGATGGGATCTAGGTATATAACCAACATGATCTTCCAGCCAAAAGTTGAACTCACCGCGCCTCGCCTGACTCCCGATTTTGAAGTTTTATCTGGGTTGCAGTGTATCATTGAAAAGGTATGTACCTCATATAAAGCTAATTATTTTATCTTCAACAGTTGAATTCGATACTATTCTTGTTTTGAAACAGACAACCATTTAAATATGAGAGTAAAGAGAACAGTGCTATCTCAATATTGAAAGGCATGTTGGGTAATCTTTCTTTTCTTTTCTTTTAATCTTTCTTTAGACTTTCTTATGCTAATTACCTTTATCTTTAAATTAAGATAATGCATAATCAATTAAGCAATCAATAATCGTTAGGGATCAATGTGAAATATTTCATGTTATTATTACAGGTGAACCAGAAGTTATCAGACATGAATTTCGTACCAACCCCTCTCCTAAAAATGGAACCAATCAAACGGAACCTTTTACCCCGAGTCTCATATAAACGAGGTGTATTCGGCGAAGGTGTACTGATATCGAGGGTCGATGGCAAGGCTTTGATCAGCGTGGTCGACGGCGCTAATAGTGTAGTAGAAGACGTCATAACAACAGTATTCAATAATTCATACTTCTTAGATGTACACTTTAACATTCACGATCAAGATGTGTTCTACTTCGTCAAAGACAATACTTTGAAGATCAGAGACGACATGGAGGAACTCCGCAGATTGTCAGGCAAATTTAATGTGTCCCAAGACGAGACCAACGATCAAGGATTAGAGGTAAATTTCTATCAAGTTTGCTAATAAATTCGATTATGTATTTCAAACACTCGAGTTATGTTTCTTAGTGTGTTTCATAAAATGAAACCTAAGTGAATTTCTAGTTAAATACAAGATTTTTATGACATCAAATTAATTGTAATTCACTGACAAGTTTTCATCGAGCATGATCTTTATTTCTTGGAAAATTAGGCTATTATAATATATAAAGACAATGATAGAAAGTCATCTGATCACTAAGTTATTTTACCGCGGGAGAGCCCCTCTTCGCTTTGTTTCATCCCCTCCCCTCCCCTCAGCCCCGAAAGGTCGGCACCGCATTTGTGACGCCACTGGTATTGCGGGTGTCCATGGGCGGCATTATTCGCTTACCATCAGGCGATGTTTCTGTTCGTTTGTCCCCAATTTCATAAAAAATAAATAAATGTGTGCACAGAAAGGGAGTAGAGCTCAGGGTGTGTCGTTGTGCAGGTGCGCGTGCACGCGGTGAGCGCGGGCTGCGCGCAGGCGGTGATGGTGCTGCGCTACGGCGCCGAGCCGCGGGCGGAGCGCGCCAAGCTGCTGAAGCACGCGCACAAGCGCGCCGCCGCGCGCGCCTGGGAGCGCGAGAAGGCGCTCGTGGCCGCGGGCTGGGAGGGCAAGGCGCTCTGGACCGAGGAGGAGAAGGAGGAGCTCATCTCGCACGGCGTCGTGGACGGCTGGGTGGCGCGCGACGTGCACCCGCTGTCGCGCTACCCGCAGCTGGCCGACGACCCCGCCAACGTCGTGTTCGTGCGCGACTCGCGCCGCAAGCGACGCCGCAGCGGCCGCGCCCGCCACCGCTCCTAACTCGCGAGCCACCGCCGCCCCCACCACACACACATCGAGTGAACTTTTATACTACCGCGGTTAGAATAACATTGTATGGAATCCCGAGAGTTTTACGCCTCTAAAAGAGAGTTTTTGTGTGTCGAATAGTACTTAAATGTTACAGACGCTCGTGAACTTATTTTGACACTCAACGTTGCCCTCTTATCGTCGGACTGAACTGAATCTCGAGACAACTCACTACAGGGTACCGAGTCATAAATAAAATAAACATAAATAAATAAAAAGTACATAATATAATAATACGACGAGCATAATACTTACGAACTTGAACTTGTGAAAACGAAATACTCAATGCGATCACATTTTTACTGTGCATGTTATTTTAATGATATTATTATGATTTGATTTAAACGCCTATGCTATAATGAAAACTGATGTACGTATTCCTATTAAATTTTAGCCAAATATTTCGTTCTACCCTACATTAATATATTTGTAAATAAAATCATATATTTTATTCTTGTAGTTATTCCTTTTATATTATTAGACCTAAGGTCTCCTACTTCGCAATACTATCACCATTTAGCAATAATTTTATAAATATCTCAAATGTCTGGGTCTACAAATTAAATGAGACTTATCTCTATATTTTTCGCTTGTTGGGGAACTTGCGCTTAACGGCTTGATACATTCAATTTGTAGAAATCAGATGAAATATATTTTTGCGCGATCGGAAGCTAAGCCATTATAATTATGTTACAAGATGTGATAATGTTCTGTGCGATTTATGTAGTTACTGTAATATATGTAGGGGTGATTCAGATATTTAAGTAGAACATTATTATCAAGCTTTCATATATCGCCAAAATGTACTATGTGGTGAAATCAAAACAAATCGGACTTGACACGACCGACTAAGAAAGACTGACTAGACTTTCACAAAACGTCGAGATAATGGAGTGTGTATTTGTATTCATACTGGCCTACCGAAAATGAAAAAAAAACATCACAAACTATGCATTAGTTTATAAAGTTACTTTCTCACTAGTCATCATTTTATCAGTTCGGAGCGACAGAGTTTTAAGTAGAATACAATATTCCCAGTAGCTCGACATCATGAAAATAAAATAGACTAAATAAATTTAAAAAAAAAACTAAAATTTCAGAGAACGTTAATACGTACATTCAGCATGTGTTGTGTAATAATCGAACAGTAGATTTTATCGTAACCGTTTAGGAACTCTCTTCTTGCTGAGTTAATATAATAGTAATACATATATTTAGAGACTGATTTATTATTTCATCTACTTTCTTGTAACTGTGGGACGAATACAAGTGGACAAGTCTTTACTCGCAGTTACAGTTAATATTAGTGCTATTGAGATGCTATTGTGATTCGTAGTTTTCGAACGTTAAATCAGCAAGAAGCACAAATTGTAATTAAACAGGTAGGTATTAACGTATATGTCCATTAATGTGTCTCATTTAAAATGTGGTGTCTATTCTGTGTTAGAAATACTTTAAATGATAGTTGACTGAGTGGCCGATGATAGGATGAAAATATTTTTTACAAAAAAAAGTAGGTGGAGGGAAAATCAAAATTTGAATCTATCGGGTCGGGTCCCGAAGACCCGCGTCAGTGATATTTTGGAAAATGTGACTAAAAGAAGCAATACTGTAATGTAATTCGTCTTACTCTTTATTTAGTAATCTTAAGATGTATTTTATTTTTAATTGATTAATATAATAATAATAATTATATCTATTGTGAATGTAGTTATTGATTTCATGGTGATATTTAGAGCGGTATGTTATCTTTTTTATGATGTATAAAGAATTCTAATTTGTAAATAGGTACTTAATTGAGTATGTAATCTGTAAAAATATTGTACATATCTTTACGCTTGAATAATTTATAATGTAACCCCGTAAGGATTTTAGGATTATGGTGAATTGTAATATATCAGAATCAAAAGGAGAAAACGTGTTCGAATCGCCGGGACATAAGCAAGATGTATTGAAAAAAGTATTAACCTGCTTAAGTTCCGTCGGTTAGACTCGTGTATACAAACCTTCAACCCTTTGGCGGGTAAATCAATGGGAGTGACAGCTCGCCACAGATTATGTACTCCCATTGGCATCCATAGACTACAGCTTCTAGATTACTTTAGAGAGCTTACAGTGTACGACTTTCACACGAAGCATTTACATGTAGAACTGATTTTCTCGTAATGCATTTAATTTGTAATTAGATATGGTGCATAGACCCCATTAAAATAATCTGAATGTGAATAGATAGTCTACAGTCATACTCTGTTAGTCTGGGAGCGCGTGCTGACGCAAGCATGCAAAGATAATAATAGAATGTATTCTAATGGAATATGTAATAAAAACGTAATAAAATATTTCAGTCTTTTATTTTAGTTCTCTATTATTAATACCGAATGAGAATAAAGTGTTGAATAATATTAATAAATAAATATTTTCGGACATTTGACATACACCGCCATCTAGTCCCAAACTAAGCAGAGCTTATACTATGGGCACTCGATATATATACTATATACTTTTTTACACATATATACTTTTTTGTAAATACATACATATTATACATACAAAACACTTCAAACACCGAAAAAAATATTTGCAGATCATACAAACATTTGGTCCGACTCAGGAATCGAACCCGAGACCTCAAGCACAGCAGTCGCATACGCTACCACTGCGCTACCTAGGCAATCAATGAATGAAATTATTATATATTTTTTTATTTCTTGAAGCATTATAAATGAATGAGAGTATTAAAAAATATTGAAAGGCAAAACACAAAACCACAATTACAGATCGCACCTGTAGGTCTAGAGGTTAGTCATCTTGATTGCTCAGCCAAAGTTCTTGAGATCCAGTCATGAGTTCGATTCCCACCCAGAACAAATCTTTGTGCGAGGAACAAAATCATTTGTACTGTGTCAAATAAATAAAACACAAACTAAGCTTGTAAAAATATTTTATTTTCCAATATACAAATAATCTAAAAGTGCTTATATACAACTAGTGATATGTCTCACAATAGAATATACAAAAACAAACAAATCAACAATATACAAAAATACTAACACAATGAGTATACATCTAACCTATACAAACATTATTTCTATATAACCATTGTACAAATGCATCAAGTATATTTTGCCTCATTTTGGCGTAAAACAAAATACTTTTAAAGAACCCTTTACATTCTTTGTGATTGATTTACTCATTTGTGACACTTCTACACAAGAAATTAAATACATCTCTTCAATCCAACTGAATCGTAGATAATATTAAAATTAAAAAAAAACTCAGTTTTAATTGCCAATCATAGACGAAGTGATGAGTTCACTTCGTCAATGATGATAACTAATCTACTTTTTAACCATTGACGTTAATTGATTACCTGTGGTTTTTTCAACATTGCATTCAAAAAGCTATTTTTTTATCATTTCTATCTTAGTCTGACACAAAAATAGAACGTGCCTTTTATTTAACATAACAAAATCAATATTTATTTGCTCCAGAATTCTAACAAGTACCCAAGAGATTGATAGTCTCGCTCTAAAACATTATTTCCCGATCTGATAAAGACCATTTTAACTACGACCATCTAATTTAAATCTCGAAATGTGTCTTTAAGTTTTAGATAATTGATTGACTCGATGGACACGTGGATTTTTCGTCTTCCTACTCCAACCATCCAAGATCATCCCAGAAGCTCAGCAGCATTTTCAGGTCACTACATACTCCCGGGAGTGATATTGATTAGGGAATGTCCGCCCGTTGAATTAATACACTTAATTAGCCTCTTTAACAGCATAATTTTAAACATAAAAAAATATCTTAGCTTACACTGCTTACACTGCGCAAATATTGCGTTTTCAAATAAATCGCAACACAATCACTATAAAACCCTGATGATCTAATTACATATTCTCTCGATTGCCCGGAAATAATGATAACACATTGCTGTTTACACATATTGTAGTAGTTGCGTTTATCCAGTTACCTCACTCGGTCACTCATTCATTCATTCACACATTCATTCAAAAACAGTCTCGTGCGATAACCGTAGGCAAGAGCAGTGTTGGCAAGTCTAATCATTAAATCCATTAACGAGCCTGTGAAATGCTCACCCTACACATGTGGGTGTTTGTAACACATATGTAAGTTAGAAAGTAATATAGTAAAAATATACAGAACTCTTTTCCCCTCCTCCGATTCTTCTGAAGTGAGTTCTAAAGTTCCTGTTATTGATAGATGTTAGTAGACATACTAGAGAACTGGTAGATTGATAATGATTTTACCAGGTACACATCAATGTTTTTGTCATAGAGACTCACCTTGGAAAAAAATTTGTTTTTTAAACATGTACAATAAAATTGACTACACAGTGTGAACTTCATTTTCAAATTATTAGCTCTGAAGACTATATTTGGTACTTTATAATGCGTTAAACATTAATGAAATTCTCATAACCGTTACAATGAAAATTAAACCATATTGTCCCTAATAAGAGTTCAACATAGCGTAACGACTTATGCTAATAGTCTATCATTCTTTTAATAGACGCACACTAGCTAAACACATAGTGACATTATTCTATATACCATAGAAAGCAACAAACAGCCAGTATAATTCCTAGTAACATTTAAATATTTATCTATGTATGTATTACTAACATTCAGCCGCTATCATAAGCAGTATCATATAATTAGTACCTACAGTTTCATAAGATTTCAGACTAATAAGCTTGCATAGTATTATTTCATGATTAATCTAAATTTATTTTCAAAAACATTAAATAATAAAACATCATTGTTATGTTTTTCCCCAATCGCATTTGAATTGCATCAATGAATAAGAGTTAGTGTTGCCAAATTAAAAAAATATCTTGTGTTGACAGTGTAATAGATTTTTTATCTATAAGCCTGCCAAACATTAGTCTTCTGGTCTTAGGTACATTATATTGTCATGTTTCTCTTTTCCAATTTTATTTGTGTTAGGCGTGATATTTGACTTTGGAAAGGAATGTAATTGCTTTTAGGTTTATAAAGGAATAGATTAATGAAGGTCAGAGAAACTAATATAGGATAGAGAGAGATACGTAACTGATATTATTCAATCATTTGACGAGTCTGAGACAAATAATGTATGTGTGTCTATGAAATACAGTACCGTATTTTTATTTTTCTTGCCAGTGACTACTCAGCCTGATAAAAGCTTGAGTAGCTTGTGTATGTGTGTTATATAATTATAACGAATAACAATATCTTTTTTAATATTCTCACCATACTTGGAAGTTCAAAATTGTATGATTGCATTATATTATGACTGCCTCGGTGGCGCAGCGTGAGCGTATGCGACTGATGTTCTGAGGACTCGGGTTCGATTCCCGGGTCGGATCAAATTTTTGAATGATCTTCAAATATTTGTTTCGGAGTTTGAGTATTTTCTATATATGTGTATGTATTTACAAAATAAAAGTATATTTGAATTAAATCAGTTGTCTAGTTCCCATAATACAAGCTCAGCTTAGTTTGCGACTAGATGGCGTTTGTGATAGATGTGCGGAATATTCATAATTATTTATTTAACCGTAAAGAAGTATAAAAAAATATTAATATTTTGCTCTAATTAAGATTTGTTAACAGTTTAAGGTTCCATTTTTATGTTTTTATGTTTATATAATACTTTTGCAAATAACATTAACAAAATTGGGAACATTTTTAAGTCAGGACTTTTTTGTCTTGTAGTTTATTTCAATAGTTTTTAACTCTACTACGATTTTTTACTGAACTACTATCAGACCTTCGCAAACCCCTTGAGTATGGATTAAAAAAGTAAAATTTCAAATAATAATTAATATCTTAAACCTTCTAGTTCTGTATTAAATGCATTAGAAAATGTAATACCTAGATATGAACTGCAATGTATTACGTTTCGTCAGAATAGTCCAGGGGTCCTGTGACGACAGCACGCATGGAATCCCACTTGGCCAGCATGGCGTGGTCCACTTTGTCCAGAGCCCAGCGCTGGGACGGCACGTCGCGGCAACGGTTCACAAACAGCTCGCTGTGTTCCGGACTGTAGTCTAGACACGGCGACTCCGGTGAGTCTCCGTGCTTGATTTGCATTGTGTTCTGAAAATTGTAAAATGATGTAAAGAAGCGAGAATTCAGATTATGTTTGTTGATTATAAACTGTCTTCTACAGTATGTAATTCTTCGTATACTTTTCACTTGCTATCGTTTA
Source organism: Hyphantria cunea (assembly GCA_003709505.1). NCBI lineage: Eukaryota > Metazoa > Arthropoda > Insecta > Lepidoptera > Erebidae > Hyphantria > Hyphantria cunea. The sequence goes on from PKRV01001403.1 coordinate 804,731, forward strand.
GCTGTATACAGCCACCACATTTCAAACTAAATCCTGAATTTGCTTCTAAATTTTATCTTCAACGAGGTCAAGTTCAAATCATAAATTAAAATTGAAATTCCCACTCCTAAGAAGATCATCAACATCCTTTACACGCCGGCCTGTGGTAGCAAAATATAACGTTATAAATAAGGGTGGACCCTCGCACTGACCTCCAGGTACCTCCAGAGCTGGTTCCCTCCGCCGAGGTGGCAGGCGTACAGCAGTACGGGACTGCGAGGGGACGACTCGGGCAGGTCCCAACACATGTTGCGGGACTTCGACCTGGAGAACACAGCACCATTTATTAACTTCATCTCTTACCATCATTACGAATATTCATCTAGCTAATCTAATACCATTAAACGAGTTGTATATATATATACGAGGTGTGTTCAAAAAGTATCGCGAATTTTGAATTTTCGCGGGTTACGTATATTCGAATTTCGAATTCTTTGTGGCGTTGTGTTGGTACATATGTCTCTCACTTATGCTGACAAGTTCGGCCATTTTTAATGTTTAGTTAATTGTTGACATCTGCTTTGCTTGCGCGTGTTTTGGTTCGTCTTCGATTTTTACCTATTCAAAAAAATGGAACAAAGAATTTACTTTAAAGGGGACAAAATAGATACTCACGAATAAATAAATAATTTTTGTCAATACACAAAATTCGCGATACTTTTTGAACACACTACGTATAATCTGAACCTCGGAAACGGCTCCAACGACTTTCATGAAAACTAGTACGCTCGGGGTTTTGGTGGCGATAAATTGATCTAGCTAGGATTCATTTTCTAAAAATTCACTAAAAACACCACACGACACCGCCATATAACTTTACCTCCTACAGTCATTACACATGATCATCATCAACAGTGTTAAATAGTCCACAGTAAAGTGATCTCTGGGAGGGGTCCGGATGTGGTAAGAAAGCGTTTCCCGGATCCCTCCCGTCTCAGGCGCAGAGTGACACAGCGTATGGCTCGATTCCAACACAAGGCCCCGCCACAAACCCCGAGGGGATTTCCACACATAAAAAAAAGGTGGTTATGGGATCTATTTAAATTGATTTGTGTAATCGTTTGAATGTGTGGTATAATTATTTAGATGCTGCTGACGCTATAAGGATTAAATTAAGCTACTTTTTAGACTATCTTTGCCTCGAGTTACGCGTCTTGTTCCTTTACAACAACAACCGCGAGTAACACCGCGGGGTTCAGTTAGTATACAAATACCTTTATCAGCAATCCAGTAACTGTAGTAAATGCGTTGTTTAGTTTAGCATCATACGGTTGTGTTTTAGACATTTTATAAGTTATTATTAACTATTTTAACCCTTTTTTAACCCACGCCCATTCGATCGCAAGTGGCCTAAGGTATTACACAAGGTTTACAATTTACAATAATATATATTTTGTAGTATAGTTACAATGAACTTACTTGATATCCTTGTGCCAAGAGAATATGAACTGCTGTTCGCTGTCAGGTTTAGAAGCACAAGGTTTGATATACAGCCTCTCGTTCTGTACGCCGTGGTGAGCGTCCACACACAACTTCTTGTTTGTCGCTGGACGAATCTGGTTTAATGAAAAATTAATATTTTGCACATTCAACCCACAACGATGAGGCGCTCATAGCCCAGTTGCACTCGGTGTTTAGAAACAATCACCGAGGGTAAGCAACGACGGCGCGGTCAGTACCTGGATGGGTGACCGCTAGTGGCATGTTATCATGAGCGTCTCCGTGATTCGGAGGTCACGTTAAGCAGTCGGTCCCGGTTGTTATCACAGGATAACAGTCGTGAAGCTTAGTTGGAGGCCTTTGGGCGGCTTGAAAACATCCGACGGTAAGATTACGTAGCCACAACGTTGTCTTACCAGTCCCCAACCCGCACTTGGCCAGCGTGGGGACGTATGGCCTTAACCCTCTCCTGAGAGGAGACCCGAGCCCAGCAGTGGGACATTATGGGTTGTTGATGTTGATGAACCCACAACGGCATTTAATCCCAAAGTAATCAAAGCTACTACATAAGTGGAACCAGCACGTTACCACGCGGAAATAGGATTTGGAAAAAAACACTAACTTTAAAAGAAGTTACATTTCAATTTATTGCAGTAACTTTGATACAATATGCGTTAATCTAATCACCTCACTCGGTTACTCATTCACGCACTCATTCGCTCACTCACTCACTCACTCGTTCACACAATCGCTCACTCATTAATACAGTCGAACAGTCTGTACGCACCAAGTTAGTAATGCCAAAGCAGATATGTTAGCAATTCTATCCATTAAGTGCGTGAACGAGCCTTTGTAATGAACATCCCCAAATAGAGGATGCTACAAGATATAAGTTACGATACCACTAAACAAATAAAGAGACACTGTGGCTGTTTCGTTACTAAGTCAATGTATAGTTAAAATTTTACGCATGCCAATAATAAATATTATAACTTACGCGTCCTTCAGCAAATGGTTCTGGTTCAACGGTTGGATATTTGGCCGTCAAGTCGAAAGCGATCTGAAATTGCATACACAAAAAAAATGATAAAATAAATAAATAACGAAAGCTCTCTTCACTCATTATAACAAAAATCTATATGAATAAATAATGTAGTGTGAAAATAATACAATTTTTTTAATATAAAATAATATCACAAAAAAATATAGCAGCAGAAGAATTATGAATAATTATAAATGAATACCGTCGTTAGTGTACAACTATGTCTCAAGAAATATAAGTGCTACGCCTGCCATTGAATAAAGATAATCAAGAGAAGTCTCACCTTTTTCATGAACCATTTGAAAGGCTTGCAATTGAGCCGTTCCCTTAACGCTTTCTGTTCGGAGATGTCCCCTGGATCTATGTTGTTATAATGGGGTCGTCGCTTGTACAAGAACTGGGCGTACTCGTCCATCCACACCTCAGCCACGCGACGGTAGTTCTGATAACGTAACAATACTATATTTATAGCTAGCCGCCATACCTAGGTCTTCGAAGAACTTGTTTAAGGAGTTATGTACGCCTCACGTCCCCATGGGTAGTGTATAATCGCGAACATAGAAAATATAACTCATCCGGTTTCCTTACAATTTTCTTCTACACAAACCTTATCCTAACAGTAACACATAAAAAAAGCATTATTCAACTTGGTGCAGATGATTGGAAGTTACGCGTGTACATACATATCGGTGATACATTTTTATTTATATAGATATATACTTCTATTCAGGAATCAATCTTGAATGTAGATATTTAGGACATAGGTCTCTACTTAGAAAGGAGGTTTTATCTGACTATGAGACGCTAGCCAGATGGGTTGATATAATAGGGCTTGTTTTCAATTTTTTTTGTCTCTAGTGATACTGTCCTATATACATATGAAAACCAGTGTGTAACAGCGCTTGCGCTGTGTTTCACCGAGCGAGTGAGTATACCGGAGGCCCATACCCCAATCCCTCCTCCTATCCCGATCCTCCTCCCCATCTCTCAAAGGCCGGCAACGCACTTGTGACGCCTCTGGTGTTGCAGATGTCCATGGGCGGCGGCAATCGCTTACCATCAGGCGATACGTCTGCTCGATACTGCCCGATAACATAAAAAAAGCATAGTTTGCTCCCTGAGTCTGAACGACATAGGATGAATGGGGGGAGTATTTCATTAATTAAGGTGTAAAATATCAATAGATATTATAAAAAGTAAATACTAATATGTAACAAAAATGGCGGGATGCGACGTAAATTCGAATGACAGTTCTTTTTTTTAAATATGGCGCTGTGGTAGTAAAATGCTCGTGCCTGACAGTGTTCTTATTTTGAAAAAAATTCATCAGCTTGTATAATGGGTAGTAGAAAACTGATATAAATACACATTTTTTTTTTGTAAATACACAAGTAACATAGAAAGCATCCAAACTCTTAAACAAATATGGGGTCCGACCCGGGGGTCAAACCTGGGACCTCAAGCGCAGCAGTCGCCCACGATACCGCTGCGGCGCCGCGGAGTGTGAAGAGTGAGCATACGTACCCTGCCCACGAAGTCCCCGTGGCCGGGGTTGGGGAAGGGTGCGAACTTGCGGTAGATGTGGCCCACGCGCGCGCACGGCACGTCCAGCATGCGCCCGCCGCACTGCCACAGCTGCACCGCACCACCACACAACACATCACTTACAATCAAACATCCTTTCTTGCAGCATATGAATATTTGGGTTCGACTGAGGTGATATTAAACAAAGAAAGAAAGTTTCAGATAGTTTATTTTATTTATTTATTTACACTTCATGCACATTAATAGTGACAAAGGTGGACTTAATGCCTACCTTGATCTCGAGAGGGAGCTCGTTCCATAGAAGGACAGCTTGTACGAAGAAGGTTGAGTGAAGAAAATCAGAGCGGTGAGTGGGACATTGTAGAAGCATATTGCTGGAAGACCTAAGGTATTTAGTGTGGTTTGAAAATACATACTGAAATTGAGTAGTTAGGTAGGAAGGAGAGCTTGAAGAGAAGAGTAAAGAATAAAGGGTAGTTAACGCCCGTGTCTGTCTACGTTGGCGAATTGGAAGCCACTTCAAATGAGACCGATACTCGGACACGTGATCATATTTCCGTAAGTTGAATATGAAACGAATGCAATTGTTGAGAAGACGGTCAAGCTTATTGAGCAGATCTGCATTCAGGTCAAAGTAGCACACGTCACCATAGTCGATAATTGGGATTATAAGGGTCTGGACAAGCATTACTTTAGTTTTCGTTGGCAGAAAGTTCTTAAGCCTATAAAGAGTCCGTAGCGAGCCTGTGACTTTCTGGCACACAGATGCAACTTGTTTTCGCCAGCTGAGAGTTGTGTCGATGTACAATCCGAGGTCCTTCACACTTTCACAGTATGGAATAATCATACCATCATAACTAAGTGGTGGAAGTGAAGCAAGGTCTAACTGGCTAATGCGACGGTTACTTCCGATGATGATACCCTGACATTTATTTGGATTTACCGATACACCAAACATATCGGACCAGTGTTTAATGGCTGCCAGATCTCTATTAACGATCGAAACCGCGGATACATCGCACAACTCTGTTTGATAATATAGCTGCAAGTCATCAGCATACAGATGATAGGAACACTAAAGTTTTAACGTGATGAGATTAATGAAGATTGAAAAGAGAAGAGGTGAAAGAATACCGCCTTGGGGGACGCCAGCATCTAGACGACACTATCCAGAGGAACAATCTTCCATCATGACTGACTGCTGACAATCCCGAAGGTAAGAGGAGAACCAGTCTAGCGCTTCTTGAGAGGCTAAGAAATGGGATAGGACAGCAAGGAGGAGATCGTGACTGACAATATTAAAGGCATTAGAAAAATCAACCAGTACCACGGTAGTAACCTTAGCATTTTCCATTCCCGCCTTAATATCACCAGCAATGGGCGTACATACGCTTTACGCCACAAAGCAGGAAATGTGCCAGACACGAGAGAGAAGTTAATAATATGGGAAATAGTGGGAAGCAGGTGAACTTTTAATGTCGTGATCATTCTCCGGGCTATGCCATCACAGCCGACCGCTTGGGATTTGATAGACAGGATTATTTTCTCAATTTCTTCTTCTGCGACTGGAGCGAAGTGAAAAAGGCTTAAGTCAGAACGCGGTAGACTATTGATATAATTAAGAGTATTATGTTCAGATAGACTGTCCAACGTAAAAGGTGTAGTAAAATGTTGATTCAGGGAATCGAGACTTACTGATTGTGGAAAGTCTACATGCCGCGATCTACCGATACCGAGAGTTCCAAGGAACTTCCAGATCTCGGCAGGAGAGGAAGAAGAAATATTATCTAGAATATGGCGGCGTTTAGCGCTCCGTATCATCTGGTTACAACGATTTCTTGCAGTCTTATATAGTTGCCAGTTGACTTCGACACGATCCCTCTTAAAAGTTCTAAAAGCTTGATTTCGGTGTTTCATTGCCATCCGTATATCTTTGGTTATCTAGGGTGCGGGCGGTCGTTTCACCCTAATTTTTTTAATTGGAGCATGAGTATCGTACAACTTAGTCACTGTCTCGTTGAATATGTATACCTTGTCATCGATATAAGTTAATACGATCAAGGATGTCCAGTCAATACGTGAAGCATCGTCACTCAATTTATCGATGTCCATTCGCTTAAAGCAACGCCTGTATAGGATTTTGGGTTTGGGTTTAGAGGGTTTGAGGGTATAGGAGAGGAAAATTAAGTCATGGTGTGAGAATCCGGGAGCGTCTAATTGACCATGAGAGGAGACAAGTGACTGATTAGAAGTGATAATTAAGTCGAGCCAGGTGTCCTCGCCGTTATGATTGTGGTGAGTGGCATGTAGCGGCAGAACATTAAGGCTGACCGACTCAAAAAGGATTTGGAGTTTACGGGAACGACAGGAGTTTTGATCTAGGAGATTGGTATTAAAATCACCCATGATGACATGATGAGCATACTCTGTACCCAAGGATTCAAGGACTGATTCGAATTCAGTGAAATAGCCAACACAAAGGGGGGCAATAGACGACACCAAGGACAGTTTTAACGCCCCCAACACAAACCTCTAAGAATAAGAATTCAGCAGAGTCAATAGAAGAGGAAGATGAAATAATTTTGTAGGAAAAGTCCGTGCGTAGGTAAATAGCTACGCCACCTCCCCTTTTCTCCACTCGGTCATTCCGGATAAGAATAAAGCCAGGGACAGAATAAGAGGTAGAGAGAAGATGTGGTTTAAGCCAAGTCTCGGAAATCAGAATAGCGTGAACATTGATATCATAGAACGCCTCGTACAAATCAGAGAAGTGACTAGGAACACTTTGGGCGTTTAGGTGACACACATTAAATAAATGCTTACTGTTAAAATTAAATTTATTGCGTAGAACACCTCCGAGAGTATCTAATGAGGAGGAGAAGCTTTGATCACTTAAACCGGTTTCAGATTCACAGGCGGAATCATAACACTCACTATCAGACGACATAGATACAAATAAATTTTAAATATATAAAACTAAAAAAATATAAATAAGAATGTGTATAAATATATGTGTATAATTAATAATGTGTAGATGTTCCGGTACACCGTTAGTATCTCTGCACCACCCGCCAGCTTACATCAATAACAAAATGAAAAAAAACAAAAAATAAACAGAAAACTACAACATAAGATACATTTTACATCAGTTCCCAATACGAACGCAAAATACTAACGAAAACAATGTTAATGAATGAACGGTAGAATTAAAATCTACGCTATCTATATTTTATTGCACTGCACACAAATGCCAAAATGAACAGAAGGAGGGTATGTTAATATTTTGTCATATCAATAACAAAATAAAAGTGCAGGTCAAAAAAAAAAAAATTGAGTCCGTGTTACATAAAGGAGATTAGCGTTTTGTTTATAAGGAGTACTGGAATTAAGACAAGCAGCCTAAAATAAACCCAAACTATAATAAAGGAGGATAAAGTGAATAGCCAGAAAAAAGAAAAATTTTAGTATCACTGAATAATTATTATTGTTGTCTATGAGACCTGATATCTCCTGCGGGTCGGTCACCAGACCCCGAGGAAGTCGATTGTGCCTTCGGGTACTTCACCAGTAGCGTGTTCAACTCGTCGATGGTCGTGACTTTGTGCCGGATACCACCAGGGACCTTGATGACTATGATGCCATTCTGAGTCCAGCTAGCAGAAACCCCGAAATGTGTCCTAGCCTTGGCGAAGATGGACTGCCTGGTTTTTGTGAGGAACTCCTTAACACTGACAGAAGATCCCTTCAGCCCTGATTTTGCCTTCCATACCAACAATCTGTCATCTAAACTGGAAAACCTTACTAGCATTGGTCGCCGACGTTCCTTACTTGACGCTCCTAGTCGGTGGCAGACCCCGATAGAAGATGCAGTTACGTTCTTCAGCCTTAAGTGATTACTGATGAGTTGCAGCACGACAGCCTTGCAGTCCTCCTTTTCAGACCCTTCGACACCCAAGAAAATCAGTGATTTACGCCGTTGTCTGGTCTCTATGTCGTCGATCTTTCTGGAGCACTCGCCTGTCTGCTTTCGGAGCAAACCAAGCATCGAGAAAATCAGCTCTCGAAAACTTCGGCATTCCTCTGCGACCTTGGCTACGGTGTCTTTGGCTGGACCAGCACTTTGTATCTGAGATTCAAGATCTGACATCTTCCTGATAAAGGTCTCCTCAAGTGTCTTCTGCGTTGATATTATATCGCTTATTTGTGACATCCTTGAATGTGTATTTTGCTTCTCAGCACTGCAAAACGATGCGCTGGCAAGTGGTGTGGATTATTTCACTACTTATTACATTAAATGCGTTGCGAACGTGAGTACCAGTAATTTACTTGTATTTACTAATCTAAAAATGTAAAATTATGCAAAAGATATAATAAAAAGTATTTAATTTTAATCCCGAACTTTACGACACGTCTTTTATTTTCTACACCTACCGACATATCCCTTATTACATAATTTATGTAATAAGGCAGATAACTATCTCAAACTTTATCAGGTGCTGGTGATATTGGAGCCAATCAGGATTGACTCTAAGTCAATAGATGAAGATAAGGGACTCTAATCTGTGTATTTCAAATGTAGCAAAATATATTTTTAATAACTTATTGCTTTCCAACTTACACAAAAAAACTAGTTTCTATTTGAAATATATTAATTTTTTATACATTATTTGCTATGAAAAATTATTATTTTGAATATATTCATACATACCTTAAAACTAAGTTCATACTGTTCTCCGCCCCAGATGTCCAGCCCAGGATCGTACCCGCCAAGCTCCCAGAAGAACTTGCGCGATATTGCGAATAAACCTCCCGCCATTACGGGACTCCTGATAATCACAAAAAACGAATTATGCTCACTAGTTATTGTTACAGCGAAGTAATACTTCAATCACAATAATATTTTACTTTTTTTTTATTTATTGAAACAATATAAAGTACACACTAACTTATATTGTAAGATCCCACATAAACTCATTCGAGGTTTTCCGTTCCATATTTAAATCTCAAATACTTCATCATATAAAACAATATAAAGAACATTCTAGAACTCAACAGGAATGTGCACAATTCATTATAAACTAGAAAAGATAGTCATTTATGTGAATCTACTACTCTACTCATCACCGGCAAGTATAGTGACGGTTTAACAGTAAGAAGTATACCCCTATTCATCCTCTTGGCAATTTTATACCAACATTAACAACTAATAATTATTATTTTCATGGGAATTAACGCGATCACTTATTTAAAGGTATTACATACCTCTGATTTGCCTGAGTCAGACTGTGACCACGGCCAGTACAACCTGGTCAAAACATCAGGCAAATCGCTTGAATTCCCATGAAAATAATTATTAAATCGTGAAATGCGAAAATGCACTGTTTCACCGGGTGGGAGGCCCATAATCCAACCCTTCCCCTCATCCCCTTCCCATCCCCCAAGGCCGGCATCGCACTTGTTACGCTTGTTACACCTCTGGTGTTGCGGGTGTCCATGGACGGCGGTAATCGCTTACCATCAGGCGATGCCTCTGCTCGTTTGCCCACAATTCCGTTTAAAAAAAAAACAATTCTGCAATCGGACTACATGAACACTTTTGTATTCTAAACATTTTTTGAGTATACGAGTTCGGCCATTCCTAAGTTGTCTAGCCTTGAGAGGAAAGGACGAAACAAAACGGGGACCATCATCTTTTTAAAGTTCAAAATGCTGATAACGTAACTTACTCGAAAGGTTCAGGCATGTTCTGTTCGTCCTTGGGCAGGATGGGCAGGCGCTTGTAGAAGAACTCCCAGTCGAAGGCCCCGCGGGCGCCCTCGTCCTGAGCGCGGTACTCGAACGTGTCGTACGCAATCACGTCGATGAACGGACAAGTCACCGTGCGATAGTTCAGAGCTATCGGCTCTGGAAGACAAACGGTTGCATCGCTTTACCCAACACGAAAGTAGCTAAAACAGGAGGTTGTATACTTTTCTGTCTGTCTATTATATATAAAATGTTAAACCTATTTTGACACTTTCTATAAAACAAAATATATTACTTTTTGTTTTTAGCCTTGAACTCGGTTCTCCTCTCAGGAGAAGGTTAAGGCCTTAGGTACGCACGCTGGCCGATTGCGGGTTGAAGACTGGCAAGACAGCGCTGTGGCTACGTAATCTTGCCGTTGGATGTTTTCAAGCCACCCAAAAGCCTCCAACCAAGCTTTATGACGGTTATACTATGATAACAACCGGGACCGACTGCTTAACTTGACCTCCGAATCACGGAGACGCTCATGGTATCATACCACCAGCGGTCACCCATCCAGGCACTGACCGCGCCGTTGCTACTTACACTCATTGATTATTTCTAATCACTGAAGGTAACCGGGCTATGAGCGCCTCAGTAGAACAAAAACACAAATTATCTATATTTTCTTATTATACTAATATTCTGATCGCTAGGTTTTCAAATTTATATACAATATTACAAGATATATAGCTGTACAGTATAAGGTGTTTTGTTAGCATACTGCGTTTAATGGCATGCAACGATAACGTTAAAAATATTGAGTGCAAGTACAGCTAAAACAAAGTTAAAGAAATATTGGCGTTTATAAATTTCACTGCTTTCCGATTTATAAGATACGAGCTTTTGGCCGCGACTTCGCTTGCGCAAAAGTAGATATTTTCATCTCCTATTTTACCCCCTTAGCGGTGGCATTTACAAAATACCTTTCTAATTGCTCACTTACGTTATATAAAGAACCTACATGCAAAATTTCTGGATTCAACGATTTGGGAGGTTCAACGATTTGGGCTGTACGTTAATCTCTAGGTATCTTAGTCAGACACCTTCCTCGTGTATATATACAATACGTTCTAGAATCAAACTCACCTTATACTTATTCCAAATATTAAAATATTGGAATAAGCACTAATGAGTTTGAACTATAAATAGTAAAAACTACATGTAAGCTTGATTTAATTTGCCATTCAATCAGACAATAGAAAAATCGGCGGGTAATTTCTTAATTCAATTGAAAACCTTATGACAGACATAATATTATAACACACAAAAAAAATCCTAGTCATAATGAAGGAGACTTTTATATGTACAGGATGCAAACATGCGGACCAGTGCACTTTTATTATTTTTATACATTAACATAAAATGAAAATACAAAAAAATCGAATAGGCGTTGTATGTGCACTGGTGAAATCGAAAAAACATAAAATAATACATACACACAGACCTAGTAGTGGCGGTAACCAGTTGACGTTCGCCTCTGTGTGTGAGTCCAGGAACACAAGAACATCGCCCGTGGCCTCTTTAGCCCCCGCCAGTCGGGCTGTTATGAGGCCACTTCGCTTCTTTAAACGGACTACTGAAACCTTCGGCATATGGTGGCCTAAGTAGTCGTCCAACTCATGACTCAGGAATTCTGCAATAACAAGTAAAGAATTTAATAATATCGGTTTACATAACTGTATTTTTATAGGACTTTCCAAAAAGGTGTATTTTTTTCATAAAAAGACAAGTCCCATAATAGGCGTATTACGTGTGTAACAGGGAACTTTAGATACATTCACGTAACGGACACATTGAATACAGAGACTCGGAACAACAACTTGTAAATCATAAAAAGTGTTCCTTAATCATCGTCAACAACAACCCATAGTGTCCCACTGCTGGGCTCGGATCTCCTCTCAGTAGAAAGTTATGAGTTGTATAATGTGTGGACCGAACTCATAACACTGAAGCAATAGAATACGCCTTAATCCACAGCGTCATTCGTACAATCTCTTATGTTTTTCAAGGATCACTTATTTGTTTGAATCAAGAATGTTGTGATAATAAATATGGTGACAAGGATTGAAAAGGGTATGTTTCAATGGTTTGGTCACAAAGAGGAGATGGATGATAGAAGATCCACAAAAGGAGTTTCTAAGTGTCGGAAGAGCTCCAGAAACTGGCGAGCATGCATCAAGCGATTGATGAATGTAGACGAAGTAAAAGAGGTGTGTCAAGATCGTGGTACGTGGAAATCAACTGTCTCTGCCTGCTCCTGTCTGGAAAATAGGCTTGCCAATATGTATGTCATAATGAGTCGTTCTATAATTATTTTGCGGATATAATAATCCGTGACACAGATATTCTAATTTGTAATAGGCAGGGCACGAATCCCTTACAGATGTTCATTGTAATTTATTTTAGACTAGCTTTTGCACGCGGCTACGTCCGCTTGTTTGTCGGTTATAGCAACAAAGAGTAGCCTATGTACTTCCTTAAGAATAAAAGTATCTCCATGACAAATTTCATTGAAATCGGTGCAGCGGTTTGGCCGTGAAAGAGAGACAGACTTACTATCGCATTTATACTATTAGTACCTATGAATTAGGTATCTGTACTGCAAACATTTGTGATGAAAAATAAATAATAATACTAAAATATAGTATACTATATGTATTTATGTACAATATTTAAACGGTGTACAAATAAAGAGTATTCTATCTATCTATCTATCTATCTTTATTTGTTCGCGAGTTCCTCAATTCTAACTAGGAGTGCAAAATAAATATTTAGCAGTTATGACTTTCCTTCAGGTTCATTGGAATTCAGGAACGGCTAGATATGTATAAATATGGTCCTTTTTGTTTAGTTATCCCATATTATGTTGATAAGGCATTTCAGTAAACCACTTCCTGTATATTCACGTTGCCACACAATGCAATTATTAACTACATATTACACTTTATTCCGTGGTAGTAAAATCGCTTATAGTATATATATATTAATATAAACTAAATTACATATGTATAAAATAATTTTATTAATAATGTGAAGCGAATTTAAGACCTAAAATAGAGTTAATTTTAAAAGTTGTTACTATTATTATTACTGCCTATTGTACGGTACCGGTATCGATTTTTTTAAGCTGTTGTTTTTTTCTGTAGGTGTTGATTATGATTGGCGTATTAAATCCTACATCTGTTTAGCGGTAATTGACTTTTATTTGAGTATTGAACACCGTAAAGAATCGATAATTACGTAATCTTAGCCGTTCAAGGAAAATTATGTTTTGTTTTAATCTTGAGGCCAGTGTGTACTTCGGTTTTAGCAGCTTGTTTGTAATTTTACGGTTTTTTGGCACCTGTGCCGTTCATCATAAGAATTTTATCATTTTTAACCTTTCAAGAATACTGCGCTGGACAATTTCTACTGTAAAATTTTGTCATCATTAAATCTGCGAAGATTTACAACCACTAAACCTACTTACAATTTTTTTATAATAACGGAGCCTGAAGTGGTCTAGCAATATTTCGTTTTATAAAATTGAAATAATAGAGAAATTGTTTTTTCTATTTTTTTACAACCTCACTTCACGAATTTTATTTTTGTATCCGAATTTATGATTTAACAGCCAGTTAACAATTGCTACGCATAATATGCGGATTAAAATGCATAAAATTAACGTTTTATTCTCTTTGTTGGTACCCAAGTAGAAACGAGCCTTTAGTTCGACAAAAGCATCGTATAAATAATTTTTTTGACTATTCATGTTTTTTTTCTATGCTTCTCCATATGGTGTCAGATTAAGGATACAGAATATCATCACCACATTCATCACATGGATATCCTACTACGAGATCAAGCTATGCAGAACAACTTCAATGTAAAGAGAAGCAAAACCAGAAACAACCTCTTTCCCCCGCCCCCCACGTGGAAAACCCCCACAGGCCCCCACCCTACCGTGGTGTGCGATGGAGCGATGTGTCGCATTCGGACCGACGAAAACCACACGGTGTGCCACTCTGCGCCGAGATGGGAGGGATCTGGAAACTGCTGTAATTATAACACATCCGGACTTCTCCTAGACTTAAAACAAACTTCTTACCAGGGTAGTATGGTAGTCCTAAGCCTCATTCATACAGAGATTAGACTGTTAAAGGCTGTTGAGTATAACTTTTTTTTTGTTATCTAACATATTATAAAATTCATTAACAACCCATAATGTCCAACTGCTCCTCTCAGGAGATGAGGCCATACGTTCCCACGCTGGCCAAGTCCGGGTTGGACACGAGATTTATAAAATTATCACCTAGCAAAGTTTGTTTTGTCAAGAAGCAACAGTGGCAAATTTCTAAACAAAACTAATATAGATACTCATACAGGGCCTATTATATTCATGGTCGCTGCTAGGCGAAAACAACGGCGCATCTTCGCCGATATGCCTTCGACAAATCCCCATATCATTGGCCTTGGTTTAATGCAAGGACGGACATTAACCTAAAGCAAAAATGTGCATACAGAACAGGTTCTATTAACGCGCCCGTAAAACTCATGTAGAGCAACAATTATGCAATCATTTTAAGAGTGTCTGCTATTTTTGTACATGATAACCTTAAACAAAGTATCACCACACATCAACAACGACATAAATTATTTTCTTCATTCCTTAATTCTCCATTCCACCCTTGGGTTGGTACTTTGTGGCGTTTTTTTTTTAATTAGAACAGAACCAAAGGGAATGAATTCCTCCCTTGTAGAATTTTTTTTCATAAATCATTTGGCAAATGACGGAGTTATTTTTGAGTAAATAAACTTAAAAAAATACAAATCGTCCCCCCTTTTTTAAGTCGATTAAAAAAGATTGCGACCCTAACTATGCGGGACTATAGAATACTGATTTAATCAAGTCAACCTTTCACTTCATACACAAACAAAAACCATTAGGGAAACGGGGTCTTGAGTGGAAACCGCGTCTCGGCGAATGTAGTGTAGGACGTCGAGAGCTCAAGAGGAATGATGACTGGTAGGAGTTGATGCGAAAAGCCGAGGATCTAACCAAGTTGTGTGCAATTGGAGAGGCCTATGTCCAGCAGTGGACTGCGATGGACTGATAATGATACCCAAAACTGCCTTACTAACAATTACATCTATATATTAACAAGTGAAACCCTTTGTACCTCTTTTTATGAAAATTATGTGAAGTACTAAGCGGCAACTAGTAAATATATGTAAATATATCTACAAGTTTATAAATAAAACAAAAAGTAACTGTTATCGATGTAAGTTACACAGTTATAACAACGTCAGTAACCTCTAAAGGCTGTAAAACACCTATAAAATACCGGTCAAAGAAACAAAAATATTGCCTAACAATTACTGGCATACAATCACTTTCTGCTAAAGTGTTAAAACATATTTATCTATACATATTACGAAATTGTTAGACGTCGATGTCTGTACATTACAATAATAATATTTCAGACATCCAACAGCAGAGAGCAGAGCTTGTGTTATGGGTGCTATTTGTTTGGTCCGGATGGCGTAAGAAAGCGGTTCCCGGATCCCTCCCGTCTCAGGCGCAGAGTGGCACACCGTGTGGTTTTAGTCGGTTCGATTCCGACACACCGCCCCGCCGCAAACCCCGGTGGGGTGAAGGCCCGAGGGGGTTTCCACAAGTAAAAAAAATGGGTGCTATTTGTTTACTTATTTATCCCGTTAAACTGGATGAGATTAATTATATATAATTATTATAATTTGATTCGTCTGGCTATAGGATGTCTCTCAACTCAGTGTGCCACCTCCTGTAATCATGGGTACTAAACAACTGAAATAAATACATATATACTTTTTATATATATATATACATACATATCATATACAGAAAACACCCAAACTTCGAAACAAATATTTTCAGACCATACAAACATTTGATCCGACCCGGGAATCAAACCTGAGATCTCAAGCACAGCAGTCCCATACGCTACCACTACGCCACGTCGGCAGTCAAGTCAAGTATAGTTATTGAAACATAAAGAAGGAGGTCTTTATTAAAGTAACAGTTTTTTTGTCTGTTAATTTATTTATTTATACATCAGGCAGATTTGGTGAATTGGCGGACTAATGCTCAAGGCATTCTCTATATAT
>PKRV01001403.1:821418-869655 GCA_003709505.1 Hyphantria cunea
GTCACCATCCTCAATGCGAAAAGGAACAATGCAGTATGGTGACCCACACTATGGCGGCCTGGGGGGAAAGGGGATGGTGAGGGGGATAGGGGGCGTTGGATTGGGGTATGGGCCTCCGGTATCCTCACTCACTCGATGAAACACAGCGTAAGCGCTGTTTCACACCGGTTTTCTGTGAGGCCGTGGTATCACTCCGGTCGAGCCGGCCCATTCATGCCGAAGTGTGGCTCTCCCACGGTATAACTATATTTACATTTAAAGGAAGGGCTTTCAATTTCTCACAATATAATATTAAGTAAACAAATGATAAAAACACTCACCTTTAGTACTAGCATCATCGACCAGAAATATTTCTTTAATGAGTTTCTCAGGAGACCTGTACAGCACACTGAAGGCAGTCCTCAGCAATGTAGTCCAATGCTCGTTGTGAAAGGGCACAACTACGCTCACAGTTGGTAGAGAAGCAATGTATCGCTTGTCCCTACACTTCGGATGTCGTATATCTGGTAAGGATCGATTTAAAGGTATCTTGTCACTTAGAGCCCCGTTGAAACCGTTCACTGCGTACAAAGACTTTTCCTTTTCGGCTTCTGACTTCGGAAGGGAGGCTGGTTTGCCTTGCTCGCCGATTCCTGTAAATACAAAAATATGTCAGTAATAATATTAACGTTACAAAATTTATCGCCGACCCCATGACGAATTGTAGTTCAGTGTTCTTCTTTTATATGAGCCTTCCTAAGTAACTCTGCTCTGCCAGATGGAAACCATGATTGCAGTCCAAGAGTAGTGGTCACCATACTCAATTGTGCATCGTTGGGCCACCGGTCTCACACTCACCAACGAAACACGTCAGTACGAATGCTGACATTTTTAGGTTGGTCTTATATAAAATGGTAGTACTACCGAGCCGGCCCATTCGTGCAGAAATCAGCGTGGCTCTTCTACCTCGAAAAATTACTCCTTTAGTCTTTTTTTTTAATCTGAATGGTGGTCTTATTACAAAATACAAGGGTAGCTAAGAGAGGTCATGAATTTGATTGCCCCACACAGATTATATGTTCTGTGTCTAGAAGTGATTTATTTATCATCGTCATCTCAGCCAGAAAACGTCCAATGCTCCTATGCTGCCCATTACCAGCATCACCACACAACAACCGGTGCTGTGTCGCCCGCCTCCAGCGCTTTCCCGCAACTTTTACCAGGTCGTCGGACCTCTTTGTAGGGGCATAATTAATATTTATATAATATAAGTAATATTTATATACATAATTAGAATGTGTTTCAGCAGCCTCAAGATCTACTTTTGTGTATTCTTAGAAATTAAATGGTTTCTCTATTAATTCTTTCTTACGGGATCTGCCTCGTTTGGAATCACACGGCCTTGTATGAGATGTATGTGGTTTTTATTGAATATTACTTGAATTCTATGAATAAAGGCTAAAAAGTACAACAGTACCAACAAATTTAGAACAATACGGATAATACGGACATTTAAATAATGTTATAGGTATTTATAGTCAGTTAATGCTAACCGATAATACTCACCCACTCGTTTCCGTTCTTTGCTTATCAAGTTGTAGTCATGCCAATCAATTTTCTGCAAGTAAATATATACATTAGCAAAATTATCGCATGATAAACCACCGCCACTATATTGGTATCGGAAACTAGAGAATAGAGTAAAAGGTATAGGTAGAAAAATTTACTCTGCTATAGAATTTTAAATCACACTTAATATTACAAAGTTGAAAGTATGTTTGTTTGTTAAGCTTTCACGCGAGAACTACTTAACCGATCAGTATGAAACTTTGTACACTTATTCTTGGAGGTATTAGAAGTAACATAAGACACTTTTTATTAAATGCGGAAGCTAGTTAATATATAAATTCATTTAAAATAAAATTTATTATTGCGTATGTATAAATCTATGTTTCATAAATTACGCCAGTACTCCTATTCTATGTATGTATATGTACACTCTGTTACCTTAACTATTTGATTGCTTTTGACATTTGGGGTATCGTTAGATATTCCTCTGAATGATGAGATCAAGCCACCAAAACCATTTTGCAATGAAATGAAGAACTACGTGAAGCAATAGGCGTGCGTTATAGGTAGAAAGGGCATTAGTAGTGTGATCTATATCTTGATAGAGAAGAAACACTCACAATACCAACATCAAGCAGATGTGGAATAAAGAAGATTAGTACGAAAGTAACAGGCATACTATATAACACTTACGTTTAAATTAGATGGCACAAAATTCCCAGAGTCAACATTCCTAAATATCCTCTCTGGGACTTTTATAATTTCTATATTGTCATTTTCTGTGTACGCTCCACTCAATAACTTGATGAAATACAAAAGCATCACTACAGCTGTGATTGTGAGGAGATTTCGCAGCCGCAACAGGCGTAGAAGTTGACGCCTCGAGACACTCATTATGCTGAAACAAATTAACAAAATAGTAATATTTACATTCAAGTAGGTGGTTTGGTTGACAACAAAGTGGCGGTCTTGCTCTTAAAATTACCTGGTTCATGCCCTCACCACTATCCACCTTAGTCCTACCTTACCTATGTTGACGTTATAGCTTATATTTTATTCTGTACCCCTGACAATGTTTATACAAAATTTTATGATCCGTTAATTAGTTAAGAAGTGAAACCATTACATAAAAAAATAATTAACTGACTGATAGAAAGTATCAGTGACCTCGATGTGCCTATCTATACTAATACATAAAGCTGAGAAACTTGCTAATCTCTGGAACTACTGGTCTGATTTGAAAAATTCTTTCAGTGGTAGATAGCTCTATAATCGAAGAAGGCTATAGGCTATATATCAGCACATTAAGTCCAATGAGAGCGGAGCACAAATGAAGAATGTTTCAAAAAGGGGGATAATTATCATGCTACAGGCAAGAGACGACGCAAACGAAGTTGCGTGGTGTTTCCTTAGTCTCTTAAGACACCCACGGGAGTGAATAGTAGTGTTGACGATCCGTTTCTTTATCCATCACCACACCATCTATTCATAAATGACAGACTCATGAGGTTTAAAATAATACAAATGAATTGAGAACCACCACCTTTCTATGATGTTGTTAACTGCCTTATTGGTCTAGCGGTTGAAGTATGCGACTGCAAATCAAGAGGTCTCGGGTTCAAATCCCGAGTTGGGCAAGTTTTATTGAGTTTTTCTGATTATATAAATACTTAATAACAACTTGGAGTTTGGAAGTTGGGTCTGAGGCTCGTGCCTCAGAGAGCACGTAAAACTGTCGGTCCTGCACCTGATCTCTCCCTGATCTTGTCAGTTAACCGTCCCATCGTATTATGAGAGAGAGAGGAACAGAGAGTGCACCTGTCTTTGCGCACTCACTTGTGCACTATAATATCTCCTGCATAGTTGGCTGGTCTCTGTTGAGACTGGCCGCTGTGGCTGTAATCCTCTAAGAGAACATTATGATGTTACTTAAAAATAACTCCCATTTATATTTATCATATTAAACAGGAAGTCGTTGCTAAAATTTACATTGTGAAATTTTAACAGTTCACAATTTAACAATTGTTGAAGTCGCTCGAAGCATACACAGTAGGACTATGTAATGACTGCCATTGCCCAATTAAATGTTTGTTTGCATTCTTGTTAACAGTAAAACAAATCATAATATTTTTTTTCACTTTTGTTTTCTTTCGTATTTCCTCTGTACTAAAGTATTGACAAACTTTCAAATAAATATTGATATCAAGTATATAACAGGTCTTATAAAAATCAGACTACAAAAATTAAAAAAAATCCCACTAAAAAAATTTCAGTAGATTAGACCTGGGAGAAATACATTGGCTACTTTAAATGGAGATAACCCACATTTACATGGGCCCTTTTTGTGTTTTTTTTTCCATTGGACCCTATTGTGAATCTAAACCAATCTCTTATCTTGAGGAATAGACACAAAAAATCATTAAAATTAGTTCCGGCATTTAGGAGGAATTTAGTTACATACACACGCACAGAAGATATATATATATATATATATATATATAAAGATGTGTCTATTTGTAATTTGAAATTAACAGCTTTTTACTAAATGCATATCAAAGTATATATGGTAACTACACAAAGCGCAATTTGATTTTTTTTTATTTGCTACAACTCTAAAGAATTGTATTTAAAATTGAAACATATATCATACCAATTATATTCACAAATGCATGAGCATTAATAATATTAATCGGTAAAAGTTACTTAACATTACTGATAAAATTATCTCTTCATTGATAAACCATTACAGTTATGCCCTAAAATTAAAATAATCAAGATTGTAACATTAACAGATACCTATCTATACTTGCGCGGTTTTCTACGAAAATAGAGCAAGAAAATAATAAAAATTATTTGTAACATATCTCGCAATGATAAAGCTTTTTTTAATGGCTTATATACTACAAAAGCGGACTTAACAAAGATTTTTTATTAATGTTATTAATATTTACTTACGACATTTGCAGTTCTTATAAGACTGCAATTTACTCACAAATTTTAACAATAACAAATACAAAAAAATAATTTTGATACAATCTTCATGAGAATATAATATTTAATACAAGACACGAACACAAACAATACACTACACTAGCAACATGAAACCTGCACCGGCCTGATTATAATAAACACTGTAACTTAAAATCACTATTTAAAATTTAGTTTTCAGTGCGGTAAGTTAAAGATCGTTACGAACGTGGATGACATTGACATGAGACTTGAGAGCGCTAGTTGACACTGTGACTAGTGACTTTTTGACATGTAAAAACCTATGGACTTGTATTTAATTTCATCAAGTTTCATAAAGTAAAAATTATCGTAATATTAAGTTACTTCGTAAATTCTAATGATTTTCTGGAATGGAAAAAAAGTCTTATTATTTTTCTCACATTTTCAGTCTCGCCAGCCCGGAATTGATGATAACCTACGATTTAAAAAGCAAAGTAACACCAAATAGAAACCTCCAAGGGGGAAAAACAGGGGTTGGAAATTTGGATGGTAGTTTTTATGAAAGATTGTTAGTGAAATTAAAGTAATCATGATAGAATTTTCAAGTAAAATGTATGTCGAGTAAGGTTGATTAAGTCGTGTGCATTTTTAAATACAAAGTAGAAAAAATAGTTGGGATTTAAATGTGGGCACTATTATATATGTTACAGAAATATACAGACAAAACAGTAATTCAAATTAGAGAGAGCTTGACTATTTACCGTATCCCGATTGGGTGCAATTATTAGGGAGCAGTTTAAAAACAGCCAGACGAACAGTATAATAGTAGTCTGAAGTAACCCACTACTACTGAAGTCAGTGACAGCAGTCTGTTAGATTTTTATTAATTATGAACGCTCCGGAAAATTCTCGATCGCTTCATCCTATCCTGCATCGCTGCCTTGACAACTGTTTGTTTTTGATTGGCTGAAAATTTTCATGAAAATCAAAATCCTCTCTGACCAGAAAAAAAGTCTTTACTCATTATTATTTTTTAACACACAAAATTAATACTATAGTGACACACCTAAGAAGGTAATAGTTATAACAAAATATTTACATGACATAAATGGTGTTTGGTCACCCTTTTATTGAGGATATCCGGCGGTAGCACAGCGTACCGGGGTGTCCGAACGTTGCATTAAATCGTACATATTTTAATTAAATTAAGTTTGAGATTCACGCTGTAGTGTTTTGTCGGCAGTTTCCTTGAAGAACTTAACGATTGTAAATCAACCGACGTGTTCTAGCACCTGAATATTTTGTTATTTTTTCAGATGGCTGTTTTTAGCCGGAAAGTATACCTATTTGGTGCCTTACTGTTATTATCGTGTACATCGAGTATAGTTAGAGCTGAGGGCGATGATGGAGACGACGGAGTTACTGTGGAGGTTAGTTACTTAGAGGTTAAATGACCTAGATATTGAACCCAGCATTTACAGTGCACGTCTTCTTTTGTTGGACGAAACATTATCACTGGTTCAAATACTTCGACCTACTTATAAGAATCTGCTAACATGTCATCAGATAATTGGAATCTTATTAGCTAATAACCCAAGGATTTTATTCCTACAATGAGTTGCTAAAAACCAGTTCTTTTATTTTATAGTATATTTAAAATGTTATTGGTAATAACCAGGTTATAAATCTCAATTTCTCAATCAGATATGTTCTTTTAATAATTATAGAATTAAATAAATTGACTGCCTTGTTGGTCTAGTGGTTAGCGTTAGCGACTGCAGGTCAAGAGGTCTCAGGTTCGATCCTGGGTCGGACAGCTGTTGGGTTTGTGTTGGGATAGAATATGGCGGTGTTTACTGGCCACTCCTCAAAAACATGTTAAGCCGGCAGTCCTGGTTGTCATGAACATCTATGGCAATCGTTATTGGGATGTCAGTGCCCTCAAATATACTGACCAATAGTTCAACCTTTGAATTCAGTTCACCCTCAGGGTTGCCGAAGCTAGTCGCTCTGTGCAAAAACTGATATTTAGGTAAAACCACTTGAACTAGTTGTTGACCCTAAATCTTGGGAATTGTAAGGGTTAGGAAGATGATGATGATGATGATAGAATTAAATAACTAAATTTCACTTTTATCCTGTTTAACACCAAAGTAGTGGCAAGATGACAAAGTGTCACCGAAGTGTGTGTCAATCACGTATGTTAATAATGAATACAAATATACAATGTCAACAGTTATTATTACATTAATGTGTGTTTATTTCTTTATAATATCAGATTTATACTGTAAATGCTTCAATTGTAAAATTCTAAGCATGATATAGTTACACTTCTTTAAGTTTTTTTAGATATTGTAAAAATTAACGTGGCTATACTTTTTTCTGTCAAATATGTACAAAATTAATTGTTGTTCCTTTATCTTACTAAAATTAGATTGGTGGGACCAAATTGGTTAATTTTGATCTTGAAATGTTTGTAGAAGCTCAGGGAATGTTTGAAGAGTGTGAGTTTGTAAAATCTTTAAAAAAATCATAATTTCAGTTAGTCCATCTAATAATACTTAAAGCGAAAATTCACACACATGAAGTAGTTTTCTGACTTACTACCTACCTTTTCTGACTTACTACCCTCTTTTTTACCAACAGAAATTCAAGCAGTTGTGAAAATCTATATTTTAAATTAAAATTATAATAAAAGACAAGGGATGCAATATGCAATACTACTATAATAATATATTACAAGCAATGACTGATCTATTTGCTATAATTATTTATATATTATACGTCTAGTATAAACTATTATACTTATGAAACTAGCTGAGCCCTGCAGTGTTACTCGAGGGTAACAATGCGGCGCAAAGTAAAAAAAAAATTAAAAATCCTATGGTAAAGCCGTCCCCTGATTCTATGCTACCTCCCCCTACAATTTTCAACCAAATCTGCTCAGACGTTCTTGAGTTATTAATGTGTAATTAACACGACTTTCTTTTATACATAGATTGATATAATTTGCTGTCTAGTATCTCGAAAATGCGAGCAAGACAAGTAAAATAACTATGCCATCAATTTAATGCATTTTTATCTTAGTATTGTACACATTTTTTCTACATTTGTTGAAAATACATTTTTTTTTCCAAATTGTTTAAAAACAGTGACAATGATTTAATATGACGCCTGCGACATTTGGTTTATTATGTTGCATCAAATACAGATGTATTCTGAACACCTTTAGGTTGGACTTAAATTGTTACAGAATTATTCGCCGTCACTCCGTCCGTCGGAGCTGACTCGTAATATCTCTTGGATTTAATGCACTGGCAACTGTGAATTCTTTAAATAAATATTTTTTTTAGACTGTAGAAGATGGTGACGAGTATCATACGCCAGAATTGGGTCCAGGTAAATCCCATCTTGTGGAACATTTTGATGATATAAACTCATTTAAAAAGAAATGGGTCAAATCAGAAGCTAAGAAGCAAGGAGTTGATGAGAATATCGCCAAGTACGATGGCAAATGGGAGGTAAGTTGTTTAAAAAAAAATTATAAATAATCTTAAATCTTTATTTTCTAATTTAAAAAGAAAACTCCCCCCTTCGGAATATACATCCTGTGTCACGGGGGACTTTACAAACATAATATATAAAATGGATACAAGGAACGCCTAAACTTAGAACAACAATTTGTGGATCACACAAAGTATTGTCTCATATTCAATTTGAACCCACAACACTAAACACAATCAGTAGGGGCAGGGTAACAGTTTTTTCCCTCTCTTTAAAAAGACACATCCCACACTAGGTATATATTCTGTGTTGCAGGGGACTTTACAAACATACATGAAATAAACATACAATACCCAGACTCAGAACAACAATTTGTAAATCACACAAGGAGTGGTCACATGTGAGACTTGAACACACAACACTTGGCGAAGTAGGAAGCGCCATGGCTACATCTTAAACCACTAAGCCATACATGCATCAGTTTAAACCACTATATCATTTATGCAGTCATTATATCGGGCTATATCTAGTAGAATCCAATAAAAAATTACCTCAGCTTTATTTCTCTACTTTCAATTTTATACAAAGCCCACTATTAAATGTATCAAGATTGTAAAGATAAACATCATATATGGATGTAGATAATACAACGGCCTAGTCAAATATAACAACCTAAATATGTGAAGTTGTGTTACCATTTGATAACGCTTTGCTCAATTCTTATCTTGATTTGTTCCTACATTTATAACAATATACAAGAGCCTGATGGATTGGCGTTTACATGCTTAAGGAAACAGAACTTGTAAAACTTATAATGATGAAAAAGCGTCCCAATAAAATGCCATAGTACCAATGAGTATAGCGACCACTATTCTTCAGTAGTCTGTCTTCATATCTATCCTATCTCTCAATAATGAAAAAGAAATGAATAAATTAAACTAAAAAGTAAAGATATTTTTTTAAATTATTTGATTAATAATTGTAACGCCCTTTCAGATTCAAGCACCTTCGCGTAAGATCTTCAAAGATGACTTGGGTTTAGTGCTAACCACAGAAGCGAAACATGCCGCTATCTCCACTCTGTTAGATAAACCATTTGAGTTTAAGAATAAACCTTTGGTCGTCCAATATGAAGTCACTATGCAGGTAAGACTTTTAAAAATATTTAATCTTGTTTCTACATCACCTGAAAGTCGACTGGAAGAAAATTGAGGCATTTAAGTCCGCCTTTGTACAACATGTGCAATAACTGACTGCCTCCGTAGAGGAAGCCTGTACAACTGCTGTACTCGAAATCTCAGGTTCAATACCCGGGTCAGACCAAATGTTTGTATTATCTGCAAATATTTGTTTCAGAGTTTGGGTGTTTTCTATGTATAATATGTGTACACAAAAAAAGTATAAATGTATTTATATCAGTTATCCATTACCAATAATACAAGCTCTGCTTAGGTTGGGACTAGACGGCGTTGTGTGTTAGATATCCGATAGATTTATTTGTTTAATAAGTATTAAATTAATTATTACGCAAACATATTACAAAAAAAAGAATACCTCTCGTACCTATAAAATGGAAAAGAATCTTACCCAACTACGGCTAGTAATATTTTTGGCTGTCTATGCATGTGTTCCGCCGTAACGTTTAAATTACTCAACCGATTTCTAAAGAAAGAGTTGTCTATAGATTCGTAATAATGGTCCGGGTGACAAGCGATATAAATTTTATAAAAAAGTCGTCGGGTTATAGTTTTTTTATTACCAAACTTTAAAAAAAGGAGGAGGTTGTCGATTCGAATTTTTTATATGTTTATTCCTCAGAACTTTAGACTAGGTGAACCGATTTTGATAATTCTTTTTTTATTTTCGCTGGTACTTCCCGTGTGGTCCCATTTCAATTGGTCAAGTTCTTCAAGACGGTGTTTTTGATAAAATTTTGTCTTATAACTTGGTAGGTATGAAAAATGTTTGTGTTTATGAAGAATATTTTACGTTTAATACAGTATAACGAACTACTAACAGTTTTTACCTTTCCTAAGCATGTTTAAAATATTGAAACCCCTCCAATTCCGTATGGTGTAACTACAAACCCGTTATACTACGCGTGGCACGACACGTACTTCACCGTTTTATTCATAGAATTAATTTATTGTTTAAATAATTATGTAGTGTTTCAACGTTTTAAAGGCACATTTGCATAATAATTACTACAAGACAATACAAAAAACAAGTAGGTATGTTAATTTTTTAGTAGAATAGCGAATTAATTAGGCTTAAACACGTTTTCTGTTCTTGGATGTTATCTTTAATATACACATAACCGATATTTTTTTAGTTAATTATCAAGATTTTAATGCATCAATTGCATGAATTTGAGTATGTACATTAGTTAATAGTTTGATTTATACTTAGCATGTTCAAAAGTAAAATACCGTTTTCTTAATCTGTAAATAATTGTTTCTGATCATACTGTGTAAAGTTCTTTTAAATATTTAGGGTAAACAATATCTATACAATTAAATAAAATTGGCTGTTTGTAATTTTTAAAAGGATATATTGTACTTACATAAAAATCAATATTGAAATTGTGAGTCTGTCTGTCTGTCTATATGTACCGAATAATCTCTGGAACGGCTCCCGATTTAGACAGGACTTTCACTGATAGGCAGCTGATGATATAAGAAGTAACTTAGGCTATCTTTTAGACAAGCTTCCCCCCGCGGCGTTACCCATGGTTATTGGCGTACCGCAGGGTTTAGCTAGTTAACAATATAAAATTACTTTTATCGTGTGGAAATCCTCACGTGTCATGGCTTAACTGGGGCTCACAGCAAGGTGGTGTTTGTCGATATCGAACCGACTTACCCTTAATTCCGTCCCCTGTAAGTCTAATGCGAATGCGAATGCGAAGGACTCGAATAAACTGTAGGAAGGAAATATACCATAGCGATACCATATTATTTTCAAGTTATCGATACATTTAAATCAGTAAGCGAATCTTGCACACTCCTGCATACTACATACATAAACCACTATAAATTTTTATAACGTGTATTACAAATCTCAGTCCAAACTATTTTTTCAATAATTAGGCTAAATAGATTTATTGGTTGTGGTACATTAGATTTCACTGTTACTTCTGGATGTACTAACAACAGCTGTTGTCGGGTCTTTACTAGTTTAGATCCAGAATGTCCCCTTGTTGAATATTTATTTATTTATTTATTTAAATATTTATGCACAAAATTTGCAAAGGCGGACTTAATGCCGTAGGCATTTTCTGCTAGTCGACCTTAGTAACTAAATAATAATAATAGTATTAGTAATTAACCTCAATATCTAACTTTTAAAAAAGTGGCCATAAGTTTCTTTGCCAGTTTTCTTCTAATAAGGCCCGACGCATTTTGGAAACTGGAAGTTATGGATCGACACAGGCTGGCAGTGGATTTTGGTGTTTTTTATTTCACTTTGTGAATACAGTGCATCTGTGGCTTCTGTTTGTGTCGATCTATAATTTTTATCTGTAGCTTCAATTTAACGTTTATAAATATTACTTAGTGTCTTAATCGAATAAATGAATTCGAATTTATGTACCGTATTGTTATATTCAGTTCGATTCTAAGAGCAAAAAGTATATGAACTGATGTAGAAAACTCACTATTTTATTCAATGTAGTATATTCAGCTGGTCAAAATTATTCAGCACTCGTAATAACTAGTTCAATTACGATCGGTGCGACTAATTGGCTTATCAGCTCAGCGTTCATGCCTATTCATATTTCCAATGTAGGGCCTTCAGCTTATACGTATTTAAATATATGGTGCCATGTCAGCCTGACTGTTCTTGTACCGAGTATTTGTCAAATAACTGATTACATACGCAGTAACCTTAATTCGTGGATTAACGTATTAAAAATACGGGTTTACGTCACCCCTATTCAACCCTTGGGTGTCGTAAATATAACATACATAGACAATAGAGAAGAAAACTACCCCTTGGCATGAATGGGGCGTCTCACCCGGAATGATATCACGGCCTCACAGAAAACCTGTGTGAAACAGCGCTTGTCTTGTGTTTCACTGAGTGAATGAGGATATCAGAGGCCTATACTCCAACGCATCTCGTAGCAAAGAGTAGCCTATGTTCTTCCTCGAGAATCAACGTATCTCCATGTTAGGGCTTACTTCCGAACGCAGCTTAACTTTCAACACGGGATAGAGGCAAGCAATTTTCCTACATGATGTCTTCCACGTTCTATGTAATCTATGTTCTGTTACAATAAATTATTCACATGTTTAATATAAAGTGTTTCCATCATTATTGTCCGTCGAATACACGACACTTCCTGCCAAATTTCATTGGAATCGGTGCAGCGGTTTAGCCGTGAAAGAAGGACAAACAGACAGAGTTACTTTCGCATTTATATTATAAGTATGAATTAATTCTTTACTAACACCTGTTTAAACAGCTTGTAGTATCATCTATACAAAGAAATAAAATTGAAGTGTCTGTTTGTAATTTCAAATTAACTACTTTTCACTAAATGCACAGGAAAGCATGTACAGTACTTAGTTTGTTCCAAATAATCTCTGGAACGGCTGTAACCTCCGTTTGTACGAGACTCACTGACAGATAGAAGGTGTAACTAAGGCCACTTTTTTAGAATATATTCGCTCGACGGCGTTGCTCGCAGTTGTTATTGTAAAACTGCAACAATATCCGCGCATTATACCACGGGGACTAGTGCCAAATATAATTTCGTTATAAATCTACTACGATATTTTTGTCTGAACTTAAACCATTTGATGCGCAAGATTATATAGGTTAGGTATAGGTCTACGCAGGCTAGATTTCCGCAAGTCTGAAATGTGTGCCTATTTTACATGATGGGTCGGGCATTATTCATATTATAAGAAGCCTAGCAGACCATTTACGTTGCCGACGACTTCTGGTAATGACCTCGGCGATCCGAAGTGTCTCGCCCGGTATTCTGCCACCCCAGGACATGCCATGATCACATTGGCGGCTGTTCCTTCCTCCTCCATACATACTCTGCATAGAGAGCTGTCTGCTACACCTAGAATGAAAAGATTTTTGTTTAATAGTGCATGACCAGTTATTGCTCCAGTTAATAGTCGAAGCAGCGGCCTTTAGAGGTGCGCCAGCTTCCGTGGCAATCCGGGGTTTTAATCGTCGGATGGGTCTCCTTGGTCTGCCTGCAGGTACAAAGATTGGACCAATATGTCTGGTGTTCTACTTTGGTGTTTTGTTGCAGTGTCCGTCGCAGCTAAGCAATTGTCCGCGCAGGAATATTAATATCGTGTAAAAATACAATCCTTGTATCATTGCCCTTAAGATAATATTCAGTATAATAAACTGATTCTGGCGTCTGTCCAATTTTCTTTTGGTAAATGCTCGTGTCATGTTTATGAATATGATCTCGCAAATGCGTCAAGATTTTTTATTTGTTTACACTGACCAAAATATCATTATACCACAAAGGAAACACTTTATAGGTATTGCCGGGACGATGAACTTATAAAAAATGCATTATTTACTTAGTTTACGAATTAACAATTAAATCGACCACTGTTAAGTACGTACGTGCCATTGTCTTTTAAAATTCAGTGGATATTATTTTGCCTTTCCTTATTATTTAAAACAAAAATATTTTGTATTCAATATCAAAAATGGCTATTTTCAAGATTGCTTTTTTACGAGAACAAAATACACAGTTTGTTTCTTTCAAAGTAACTAAAGTTCGATCGATGTATCCAGTTTCAGATAGAAAAAAAAGGAAAAGAAGGGGCTACCCTGTTCTTCCTTATTCAAAGTAGTAGTTGGCCCAATGATGTAAGCCGCTTCGACACGCCGCTTTCTACTGAGCTAAGTGACATTGGTTCTAATCCTTCACGGGACAACACTGTGTGATGAACAAATTATGGTCCTGAGTCTGGGTATTCTTTGAGTCCATTACATGTATATTGGGGTTATTCTTAATTATAATAACTATTATTTACTCCAAAAGCTACGCCTATTTAGGTAATACCATGACAAGAGAAACCCAAGTGGTTTCATATTTATTTGAATCGTTTAACAATGCAATCTCTATCAACTTGCACAGGAAGGTCAGAATTGCGGTGGTGCGTACATTAAGCTGCTTTCCCGCGGCATGAACACCAAGACCGACCTTCGAAAGTTCTACGACCAGACTCCCTATACCATTATGTTCGGTCCCGACAAGTGTGGTAACGACAACAAACTGCACTTCATCTTTAGACATACCAACCCTAAGAACGGCACCATCGAAGAGAAGCACAGCAAGAAACCCTCGTGAGTTAACAGATTTTAAATTATTGTCTTTTTATTGTCTTTTTTATCTATGGACCTGCCAAAGTGACTCTACTCTGCCTGATGGAAACAATTAAGCAGAATCCGAGAGTAGTGGTCACCACTGATTGGTGCCACACTGATTGTGAATACAGACAATGCAACAATGTAGCAATGGTACCCACAATATAGCATCCTGAACCATTGGGCCTCCGGTCTTGAACTCACCAACGAAACCACAGCACGAATGCTATCACTTTTTGGTTGATCTTTTGTGCTAAGGCCCGCTCTGGTCGAGCCGTCCCGTTCATGATGAAATCTGCTGCCTTGAATACTGACATAAGAACTGTATATGTAGTTAACATATTATATTTAATTTGTATATGTGTATGATTGAATAAGGTGTAATGGCCTAATGATGCAGAACCATCTCAATAGGCTGCCATAGTGTGGCTTACCATGCAATTGTCTGCATTCGCAATGAGTACTGTGACCATTATTATTGGATCAGAGTAGGGCAGGCTCATACATATAAAACTACAACAGTATTTTATTTTTTGCTTAGTTTGAAGCAAAATCAGTTTAACATGTTCGAAATATTTATTACACTGTGCAGTAGCATGCGTGGTAGGATGCAACTATGTACTTACTTCTTTATCACATAAAATATACACCAAATATTCATTTCCCTCTAATTCAATTCTAGTGCGCGTTTAGACGACATCTACAAAGACAAAGAACCTCACCTATACACACTGATCGTACGGCCAGACAACACATTCAGCATCTTAGTGGACAATAAGGAAGTCAACTCTGGGTCCCTGCTAGAAGATTTCACGCCGTCAGTCAACCCGCCAGAGGAGATCGACGACCCTAATGATAAGAAACCTGAAAACTGGGATGAAAGAGAGAAGGTAAGGGTACCCTTTCATTTGAAAAAAAAATCATATAAAGTATTGATGAATGAAGTTATCAAGCATCCAAATTCTATAACTTTTCTTTAGTACTGTTACTACTCGATATATTTTTTCTTATTTTTATCCCACCTTTTCCATTCAATACACATTTTATGTGCCCAAAATCCTCGCTCTCAAACTTGCGATAATTACATAAAAACTATGTTTTTTTGGATACAAAGTTTACAAAAAAATAATGTGACTCGTATTTTACAAAACTAACGGACCTCGATCCTGTGATCAGGCTTTTTTTTTAAGATTTCTTGTAATTTCCTCTTGTTTTCTTTATCTATATCTTCAGTTTTAAAACCTGGTTTTCCTTTATTTGTCTAAGAACATTCGACCAAACGAACTATTTCATAATGCACTAAATACAATTTGTCAATGTACTACACTGTTAATAACACTAAGTTAATGTTGTTATTTGTACAACAGATAGTGGACCCAACAGCTACAAAGCCCGAAGACTGGGACGAAGACGCGCCAGCTCATATCATAGACCCGAATGCGGTGAAACCTGACGGGTGGCTCGACAGCGAACCTGAGATGATTCATGGTTTGTTTCTTTTGCTATATGATACAGAGGACAAACGAGCAGACGGTTCACCTGATAGAAGTGGTTACCGCCGTCCATTAACGCTTGGAACTCAGGCCTCAAAAGTCTCATAGTTATCAATATATGTATTGCTATTTATTCTTTATTGTACAAACTCAACGTGTAAATACAAAGGATACAAGGAAGTGTCATGTACAAAGGGATGCTTAACATAAAATTGAGTTTCCTTCAATCAAATCCTGAGCAAATAGAGGATAGCAGAGAAATGTAAGGAATAGTCATGCGTAATTAGGTATCAGAAGAGAAACGAATACAATAAAAAAAGTAATAATATTATATACGTTGGTTTATACAGTAGAATATATTGTACATGAATATTAATAAACATAGATAGTAATCCCTGGTTCTCTTCCTGAACACCCTCGGAGAAGAGCTGGCGCGTATCGCACGCGCTAAAGCATTCCAAAGCCGAACAGCTGCAACACTAAAAGAGTTTACAATACTGTGTGGTGACGCATTAAGAGTGCGGAGTGTCACCCCATTCATCCCGTGGGTGTTGTAAAAGATAATTAAGGGAACAGCATGACATTAATGCTGAGAAAAGGATGACTTGAAAGAACACTCTCTGTTTTAGGATTAATGGTCTTAATACATTTTGAATATCTGCATCACGTTAAGCGTCAGCCGAGGTACTCTTGGCGTATTTTTTTTGTAATTTCGTTAACGCAAGAACGTGTTATTTCTAAATAGGAATAATGATTTAAATTCGTAAAGTATTTCAGTATTTCGATATACAAGATTATTATATTTAAAGATAAAATTAAGAATAAAATTCCGTCTCATAGAATAGAATAATTCTCAAGGAATAAGTTTTGCCCCTTTTTTTGCTACATTTTTCATTTCAGTTATTTTATTTTCATTTCAGTATTTTTTATGGAATAGTTTAAACGGTGTAAACAGCGCAGGTGCTGTTTTACACCGGTTTTCTTTGAGGACACACCGGTTTTCACTCTGGTCGAGACACGAAGCGTGAAGCGTGGCTCTCCCATGGCAAATATATTTTCATATGTACCCTATGGTTCTATTGATCGTAACGTAATGTTATTTAGCCTATAACTTCTCGATAAATGAGCTATCTGACTGTAAATGATTTTTTAAAATTTTGTATAGTCGTTACTGAGATTTAAAGCCACACATAACCTTAAAGAGCATTTACTACCTCCGTATTATATTTTCTTTTATTGTAAAAACCAACCATTAGAAATAATTGGTTTGACGATAGTGATGTTTGTCGTCGCAGTTATATACTTTTTTTTATAAAGAACTCCCGCGCAAAAGGAATAATTGCGTTCTTTATTAAAAACAACTCACGCATTAGGAATATACCTGTGTCGCTTGTCTCTTTATAAACATACATGAAAGGAACACAAAGAGCACCTAGGCTCAGAACAACAACTTGTGTATCACACAAAATGTTGCCTCAAGTGGGGTTTGAACCCACATCACTCAACACAGTACCTAACGGCGAGATGTCCCCTTAAACAACTACGCCATCAATGTATCCATGTTTTAATAAGAAAAGAGACTTAGATATTTTAGTTCGTTCGGCGTTTTTTCTCAAGGCTAGTCATAGGAAATGCCGGCTTCATCAATCTTAAAAAGGCATGGCCTGTAAAACTGTTTTATCATCAACATCATCAAGTTCTTAACAGTCTCTGGAGGAACGTGTCACATGTTCCTCTAATACAAAGAGAGGATCCTCCACCCAGGCGAAGTGAGCATGCCTGGCGAGCACTGCCCAACGTTTGATGTTGAGAAGTTGTATATATGTTAATCGCGAACTTCTATTGCGTGATGCAGAATTGGTAGCTTCTTCATACACTACGTTACTCCGTAGTTCAGTGTATCTTCGGTAGATGGCTTTGTCATATGTTTTTGTTGCTGCTGTATGTGGAAGTCGCCACAGGTCCACTCCTGGACATAGGCCTATCCTCAGAAAAGTGTCTGTAAACACCTATTTGAATGACCGTACTATTATGTGCAGATCCTGAAGCCAAGAAGCCTGCTGACTGGGACGAGGAGATGGACGGCGAGTGGGAAGCCCCGCTCATCGACAACCCGGCGTGTAGTGCAGCACCCGGCTGTGGGACCTGGAAACCACCCACAATCCCCAACCCCAACTACAAGGTAACCGGTATACCACTACCATATTATGCACCATTGTTTGATAGTGTTGGACATGAAACTGACATATATTTCTATTGCCATTTAGTTTAGTTTTTCTTGAAAGTTGTGAAGTTAACGAGGGAGATTTAAACTTTAACCTGCTGCAACAAGGATCTGGAGTTAAATAAGAATAATACACATTTGCTAAACGCGTGGATCCTTGATGCCGCCACCTAGGACAAACTATGCATTGTATTTAATTTAATTTTGTATTTTAAAAACAGTTAGATAAAGTTTAAAATTTTTGCACACTGTGAGCCGTGCACCAAAATGCCGCACATGCGAATCCACTTGGCTTTAAAATCGATGGGTGATAGTTTAGAATCAGGAGACGGACACAGGATACTTTGCGGCGCGGTGTTAACCGCGATTGTTGTTGTACCGCGGGTAACACCGCGGAGCACAGCTAGTAAATACATAAAACAGCTTAAACGTCATAACTCAGTCATCAACACTTTATATTTTCGCAGGGTATCTGGCGCGCCCCTCTGATCACGAACCCCAACTACTTGGGCAAGTGGACACCCAAACGCATTCCCAACCCTCACTACTTCAAGGACGAGCATCCCTTCAAGATGACACCTATTGTGAGTATTTAAATTCAGTATATTTATCATGTACGGAGTTTGTTATAATACAATCAAGTAAGTATGTAAATCGTATGACCTGTATGAGTATGGTACGTTTGATAATGGGTTAAGAATGGCGGATTGTCACCGCCCCTATTCACCCCGTGGGTGTTGTGAGAGCCGACTGAGGGAGCTAAACTGCGCAGGACAACAGCACTGCGAAAAGAAGAAAAACTTGATACAGAGAGTCTGTATAAGACCCTGTGTTTGACTAACATGATATAATAGTTCAAATCTTCTTTTTAAGCAGAGGCATTTGTCCAGTGTGTCCTGTGAACTTTATTAAACTATTCATGTGTGTGTTGTGTATGATTACTTCTAAATATTTTTATGTATGTGTATTTTGAATGCTTTTGTAAAGTTAAAATCAGTCATCAGTGATTCTTAGTAAACTATTTGAATTTAGACTTAGTGATTCACCTTGACTTAGATGTTATAATCTTGACGCTACAACCATGGGGTGGATGGTAGATTTTTTTGTTATTTCGTTATTTTAAATCAGACGATAAAACGATATGAATGTTTTCCGAGTATATGTATATATGTATATTTCTTTGACACGCCCTTTTAGCAGAGCCTAAACGGCTTGTCGTATTTTTATGCGAGTGGTGTCAATAGATTCGTCTTAATCGTGAGAGTGATAAAACAAAGGAAAGCAGTTTTGATGGCAAAAAGTAATCGCAAAAAAGGATTCAAAATGCATCGAATTTTTAACGGTGATTACGAATATATATGTAACTTATAGGTTTTATTTTGAAAAACTGAATTTAATAAAGATAACAGATATTCTGTTGTATTGTCAGTCGGTTTTTTTTTTTATAATTTTACTTGTTAAATTTAAAAAGAATGTAATGATTGTTGGTTCGTGTAGCACGCGGTGGGTTTCGAACTTTGGTCCATGTCGCCGATGCTGCTGTTCGACAACCTGATCATCACGGACGACGTCGCGGTGGCCGAGGAGTGGGCGCAGCTGACCTTCGTACCCAAGCGCGCCAAGATCTCCAGGGACTCGGTCAGTACTTAAGTAGCACATTTCCTGACTCATTTTTTTTAGTTCTATCTTTATTGTTGTTCGGAAACTGTCCAAACTAAACTCAAAATAAGTTTGGCTCTCTCAAATTACACTGATAATTCACATAAAAAATATGTAGACATCTAAGTAAATAATTTAAAAAATTGATTTACTAAAATAAAAAGTTTTTAGAGAATTTAGCATCATTACGAGAGTAAATGGGACATTAAAAAATATTTCAATCATGTATAAGATAAGATTTGCTGGATATTTGTTATTTTTACACGGTGTGGATTCGGGTAGAAGCTGAGGTCATATGGTCTCCGTCCTATCCAGAATAGGATGCTATAGGTCTGCCGTCCAGGTAGCTTTTAATCGAAATACGAAATAAACAAGTAATTAAAAATAAATCTTGATGTCGTATGGGGCATTTCGACTCGCGTGTATGAGATACAAGTCAAAATCTTAAATCTTCTTTTATACATATGTGCCAAAACGAACAGACTGGTCATCTGATAATGCCAACCGCTGTCTGACCAGATAGTAAAACTATATCGGTATATTTAACGATTGGAATTCCAATGTTACTGGATTCCAACATAGTAATTTGGGATTGCAACGTGCAGCAAACGTTGTGGGGTCGCGTGCTGCGAGCTACGAAGTACTCGCCGGGCTACTGGGCGCTGTACGCGCTGTACGTGGCCGTGCCCGTGCTGGCCTACGGCGCCTGCCTCTGCCGCCGGCTGCGCGAGGTCGCCCTCCACTACCCTCACGCTTGCCTACCCCATATTACATGCATTATGCACCAAACTTCACCATACGGTCGATATTTAAATATTGCTACACCTGTACCCGCCCGAAATTTGTTTATACTAACTATCCAATAAATACCTATGAGGTCAAACTGGTGTCGAGTCCCTCAATCACATAGAGAGAAATCTCAAGGCGAAGTGATGTTGCCGAGTTGTGTATGTATGCTAATCTATGTGTGAATTATTCATGTCATGATTCACTGTTAGCGGTTACTCCGTAGTTCAGTGTGTCTTCGTTAGATGGCGCTATAATACGTTTTTCCTTCACTGCGTGTAAAAATTGCCACATGTAATTTATGATCAACGCAAACTTGACCACCCAAAACATAATCTGATACATAAATATCTTGTGCTGCGGTGTTTGTGGTCCCATTGTTCCGAAACGGATACGAGAATAAGTCGGTAAAGTATTTTTTACCTACCCCCTTATCCCAATTTTTAAAAACGATTTTAGTATTTTTGTCGATGGCAGACGTTTGTTTGGCTAGTTGTTACTATAGTTATATAACGAGTGTGTATCAATGTCAACCCTAAACATTAGTTAAGTAGTATAGTAGTAGAACGCTAGCCTGTAGCAAAGCTAAAATCCACAGGACTCGGTACTGGAGCGTGGTCTGAAGTACGCCGGAGAGAACCCTTGGGTATATGCCGTGGTCATCGTTGGTACTTTCATCATCGTCGGTCTCGTTGCTTACGCCTGTTTTGGACCTAAATCTGTAAGTTTTTTAGTGGCACTTTAGGTACAATCAGCAACAAAAACGCTTTAAATAAAATTTTGAATATTTAAATTTTTATCTTTGCCAAAAGAAAACGTAAATAAAAGGGAATGAACAGAAAGTATGATTTGTCAACAACTTGTAAATACAATCAAATAAATATAAAACATAGAAATAATCATATAATTAATAAAAAAAACTACATTATGATATGACCATTAAACAATTTTTTGAATAAAACTATTGAAATGAGTAAAAAAAAATTTTCACTCCATTGTAAAGCCAATCAGACCACACTTTGGCAGAGCTATTCAAAAACCACCTTTTTCTATAGGCTTTTCCCACTATGATATTTAAGTTTCTTGTAAGCATTAGTAAGATATTTGATACAAGTAAAAAGGAACAAACTCAAATTAATCTAGTGTTCATAAACATACAGGATTCAGATGTCGACGCCAAAAAGACTGATGCAGTTGTAGAAGATGACCCTCATCAATCTGATGCTGACGAGGACGTTGTCGAAGAGGAGCGGCCCAGTAAGGCGGACCTCGAAGGGCCAGGGGATGCCGACAATGTTGAGGCAGAACCCGTCAGTTCTGCTGAACAGGTAAGAAATTTCATAAATATTCATGAATCGTATCCCCGAGGCTCTCAACAATAGTGGGTCCTGTGCTGTCCTTCCAATAGCATCCGGTAATCACGAGTCGAATCACTACCGTGGGAGAGCCACGCTTCGGCATGAATGGGCCGGCTCGACCGGAGTGATACCACGGCCTCACAGAAAACCGGTGTGAAACAGCGCTTACGCTGTGTTTCATCGAGTGAGTGAGGATACCGGAGGCCCATACCCCAATCCAACGCCCCCTATCCCCCTCACCATCCCCTTTCCCCCCAGGCCGCCATAGTGTGGGTCACCATGGTGCATTGTTCTTTTTCGCATTGAGGATGGTGATCACCCCTCTTGGATTCTGCTCATTGCAAGGCAGAGTCATTTTGGCAGTTAAATATAAAAAAAAAAAAAACCTTTTAACCTATTTTTCTCAAAAACAAAAGTAATTTAAGCTACTTTTTTTTAGTAAATTATTATTTTCATCGGTGAGATTGAGTTTAGCGAAAGAAAATTATGTAAGAGCAAAGAATAACTTTTAAAAAAATGATATAATAATGGTAGTAATAATGTGAAAAACAGTTACTTGTATTTATTTAGTAAAACTTAACGACTTTATAAACCGACAATTCAATTTTACATATTTTAGTATTGTATAGTATGAATGTTTCGGTATGTTTGTTGCAGCCGCGACAAGACGCAGGCGACGGTGACGGCCAGAGGAAGCGCAAGCCCCGCAAGGAGTAACTTCCTCCACAGTATTGCTGGTGTGCCGGCCCTACACTACGACTACGTCAAAACCGCATATTTACAATTCCGGTTTTTCAAACAGTCCGTTTTACAACCAAATTTTAACATTGATAAAAAAAAACTAAAGTCGTAATTCCGATGTTCATACTTTTTTGGTCATTCGTGATTCCAAAGTTTAGATATTTGTAATTTTTTTAGTCTTTCATGATTCTGACTTTGATCTTTCATAATTCACACTTAATCTTCCATTATTCCGACTAGTCTTTCCTGATTACGATTTCGACGTTAGTCATTCATGGTTCCGATTTTAGTCTTTCATGGTTCCGACTTTAGTCTTTCATGGTTCCGACTTTAGTCTTTCATGGTTCCGACTTTAGTCTTTCATGGTTCCGACTTTAGTCTTTCATGGTTCCGACTTTAGTCTTTCATGGTTCCGACTTTAGTCTTTCATGGTTCCGACTTTAGTGATTCAAGGTTCCAACTTTAGCCTGTCATGTTTCCAACTTTAGTCTTTTATTCTTTTTAATTTTTATTGAGTGAAAATAAATTTGAGGTAGTCATAGGGTATCTGGGCCCGGATATGTTTGACGTGTGTTATTTAATAGCCGTGTACATTGCGTAGCGAACTTGTGTAATACGTTGTGATTGAGTCGCGATCACATTTAGGGCTGAACGTTGACGAGTAGTCCAGTTAAGACCCACTATCGAATAACGCTTGCTCTAGTATTTAGAGACCTCGACTGCTAAACGAGAGGTTGTGGGTTCAAATCCCACCCGGAACAAATACTTGTGTGATGAGCAAGAATATTTGTTCTGCGTCTGGATGTAATTTTTCTATAATATTTGTGTATTTAGAAATATAAATTTGTCAACAGTCTGGTTACCAAAGTACAGGCTTTGCCTAGTATGGAATCAGACGTGAAATGCCGTGTGTTTTAGGCCAGTTGAGCAATGCCGTGTGTTCTATTGACGATAGCACATTCTCGAAAGAAAATGATATTAACATAGTTAGTACCTATTCATGCATTTACACGTAGTTGGACTTTACTCTTCAACGTTATACATTGCTGCATGTATTAAAATCTGTGTCGAAAACGTTTAAAGATATTTTTAAAAACTATTCAATGTATTCCTACATAATTTTTATACACGGATCTTATGAGTGCCTATGTAAGTAACAGCCTTATTTATGTGAAAATAAGGTTCTTTTTCTTCCGTACAAATAAACTTGCTCAGAAGCAAAAGAGCCTTGTGTGAATATGACAGTTTAGATACAATGCACTTTTGAATATTGAGCTCAGGAATCTGTTGTACATGTGTAGATTAGCTATTAAACTGGTTAGTTTTATTCAGAACGTGTCCCAGTGGGTCCATTTCACATAGTTCAATGTCAAAACTGTTTTAGAAATATATATTTTTACATCTAGAGTTGTGCCGTATCATTGAAAATGTATCCTCAGATACAGATACGAATTATTGTTTGCGGTTACATCCGTGATCTGATAACTGACAACTGCGCTTTATGCAATAATGATCATAAAACCCAGCAATTGAAAGGGTTTTATCTTGTTATAGTAAGAATGGATAGAATCCTATAAAATATAACAATAATATCTTTTAAAATCAGAAAATTAACGGATACCCGCTATTTATAATACGCTGTCGATATCCGGCACATCACTAGTCATCGCATACAATTTGTAATATCAAATAAATTCCATGATTTGTTAATTAAAATTATTCTAAATTGTTTCAGATACAATAAAATAATTTCATGTGCACTGTTGAATAGCGTGTGTTTAATCATAGATATAACAACTTATTTTTCGTAGTAGGTAATATGCCGCCGTGATATTTATTTACCCGATATTATAAGTTGTGTGGCTGTAGGGGTATAACAACTGGCTGTCGGGGTATATTCGTGGTCAGAATTATCCCAATGGGGTAAATTTGTGGTCGAATTATCCCAAAAGGGTAAACTCGTGGTCTGAATACCCCCAAGATTATACAAAGCTAACAATAAGTAGACACATTGTGAGTTAAAATTTCAATAATAGGTCTAAGTAAGATTTTTTGTTATGTAAGACCAGATTTTTTTCTACACTTGAGCCGAAACTAGTGTATTTATTGAACTGATATAGATTTATCTGAACAAAACATGTATTAAATAATTTATTATTTAAATAAATGACTTTGAATATACGACTCCTTGATTTTATAAAAAAAAACTAAAGTACCATATGTAAACACAAGAATTATATCTGCATTTACTATAAAAAGAGATTCAACATGAAAAAATTTCGAGAACTAATACCCGACTACATAAACACTGATAAAATCTATATAACCCAGGCTATCACTACAGAGGTATTGACAATCGGTTCAGCAATTTAAGCGCTACGATGGAACATACAAACGAACATAGACTGCTACTTTTTAGCTCCATAATAGTCTGGTAATAGTAATATAAATTTTATGTTAACTCTAAATAACCGGATTATTTAGTTGATCGTTTGTATTTTCTAACTCTTCTATCTCATTCTAATCTCACCTTTAATACAGCATGTCTTTATAAAAAGGTTGAATTTTGAATAAGTACTAGATGTAGGCTAGAGGTTGAATATCCAAAGAAGAGACGTGTTCTTAGTTGTAGATTAGCTTAGTAATTCTTCTGTTTGTATAACAGCTTAATGTAAAAGCATTTATACAGCGGGTTACAAAAAATGCGGTTACATTATAATGTGACCTATAGGTACACGGAAAAGTAATTATTTCAATTGGAAAAAGAGTAGATGAAACAACATTTTATGAATTTTCACAATAATAGGGTAGTTGACTGTATCGTAAATAAATACCGATGTCTCCATTAAAACGAATATTACAAAACATCTCTGAAAATATAATTATTACAGCTTTTCATTTCTATCACAAATTATAACCAAATAAAGATTGAAATATATTCCTCAATTGAGTAGTCTAAAACAGTGACGTCACAAGTTTGTATTTAGTACATTTTTCATACAAAGTCATCGTTTTGACAGATGATAAAAGGTAACTGGTTTGACAAGTTGTCAACTACCCTATTATGGTAATTTATGAAA
Organism: Hyphantria cunea; assembly: GCA_003709505.1. NCBI lineage: Eukaryota > Metazoa > Arthropoda > Insecta > Lepidoptera > Erebidae > Hyphantria > Hyphantria cunea. Next base: position 847,112 of record PKRV01001403.1, read on the forward strand.
AATTTGTAAAAGGAGTTCTGTGTTAGAAAACAAGTTTCCCTGAAATGATTGTCCCTATTTACATTTCATGCTTTATATTATTTACAAGAATTACTTTATGGTCCAAAAATGTACCCACATATTCTGTAACATGCTGTATAAAATATTCGCGTGTAGCCTAGCTCAATATCAAAGTGCTGCGTGCTAGCCTTCTGCAGAAGTTTGTGTAGTTACCTAAGTTATTATATATAGATATAACATTAAAAGGAGACAGACCCGAACATCCCCTAGGATATACACCTGGGTGAAGCACGGGGATTAAAGAGGATGCCGTGCTCAACTGATGACGTATTGTAAAATAATGCAGTTAAATTGTTTTCTTTTTCGGCATGACCCAAAAGATTTAAACAATTATTATTTTAAAGAAGCTAATTTCTATATAAAATATTAAAATATAATTCTTCGATTCACCAATACTGTGCTTCACCCAGGTGGAAATCTTAGGTGAAGCACGGATCTGTCCCCTATTATATAGCAAATTTTACCTAAGATTGATTCGACTTTTTATTAGCACTTATTCTATATTTAATAAATAAATACTTCATTTTTATATGCAATGTTGAATTAAGGGCGCATTCACGGTGATCTTGACTTCTCAACCAGGGCAGTTTATAGTGTGATGGACACTATTAGTTCTGGATCTGGGTGGTTATAAAATGTTTGTATTTATTTTATTTATATAAGCAATCTGGTTAATGCAGCCTATTTGAGATGAGAATGCGTACGTATCTGAAATTATAATTATTTTCAACGAGTTAATTGATTAAATTTAATTTACTAAACTATATAATTTAAATGATTCTATGTGAAGGTAAGAATTCCGTTTAACTCAGTGACCTGGGTCTTTAAAAATAGAATTGCTTTTTTGGTCACCGAATTAACAGTATTCAAATTTTACCAACCAACTTTATTCAGATTTGACCATGCAACTTTTTTTCATAAAATTTGTAAATCGTTAAACTTCAAAGAGGCTATTGTTTTTATAAGAAGTTATGTGAATGTGTCCTAAAGCATATTGATTGAAAGGAGACGAGCAATAACAGTAAGTAATAAGCATGTATGTATTATGTTTAGTAGTTTAATATAAACGTAGTAAGGGGCCAATATCGATTTTTCTCTCGGCCCAAGATACATTTATTTTACATTCACTGTAGCCTAACTGAACGATTTCATTACGTTTATATGTGATTTTATGGGGATATTAGGGGCAAGGCAGCTGTAGAGTGTAACAAACAATTAACTTTTGAAATATGAATTGCTGTATTAAGAAGTGCACCGATTTTACTCACACTATGTTTAATTTTAAGAACTTTTCAATTTGGATCGATCAAATTTATTCACGTTTTTAGTAGAATTGTTTAAAAATTATATTCTGTCATCACCAACTATTCTGTGTACTTCCAAAGATCTGTCTTTTTCACTTTTATTCTTATGATTATTAAAAAATATAACGGTTTACCAAATATTTTAACAAAAAAGAACTTTTAACTTCAAAGTATGATTTTTTTCTGTCTTTTTTCAAATAAAAATTCTTCAGTTATAATTAAGAGTTTACTAAAATGTGTATATATTTCGGCGATGCATGTCAAGGCTCCGGACCTGACAGGGGGTCCTTATAAGAGTGCAAAGAGACAACAAACATCCCTGAAATACACACCCAAGTAATATCATATATTCCTAATCATTGTGTAAACTTATATAGTTGTGTGCGTAATATATAAATATACATAATTTTATATAATACTGGAGTAGGTAGTTTAATTTTGTTATTTTCCACCTCGCTGGTTGCAGAATAGATGTCTGTATAGAACTTGCAGCGTGTAATAAACGTTTGTGTATTAAAAATGTTTTTGTATTTATAATCCTTTATTTTTATTATTATTAATATTTTCCTTCTCTATTAAAGCAATTTTAACGAAAATTTTATTTTACTCTAATATCGTCTGGATATTCGATTTTTTTATGGAATAGGTGGTAAATGAGCAGACGTATCGCCTGATGGTAAGCGATTACCGCCGCCCATGGACACCCGTGACACCAGAGGCGTCACAAGTGCGTTGCCGGCTTTGGGGGATGGGGAGGGGGATGAGGGGAAGAGTTGGATTATGGGCCTCCGGTATCCTCACTCACTCGGTGAAACACAGCGCAGGCGCTGTTTCACACCGGTTTTCTGTGAGGCCGTGGTATCACTCCGGTCGAGCCGGCCCATGCATGCCGAAGCGTGGCTCTCCCACGGGCAAAAATATGATTATATAAAACACTAAATACCCGACCCGGTTTCGCACGGAAGTGTTTAAAATTCTCTTATTTCTTCCACTATAATTTGCCTTTGTTACACATATAAACCTTTCCTCTTGAATCTCTATCAATTGCTGAAAATTGCACTAAAATCTGTTGAGTAGTTTAGATGATCTTGAACATTGTTATATCGAGTACACTCGTTCAGAAATAGAAAGGATTTTTTTTTATTGCAAACAAAGGAGTTATGTTACTGACTTTAAAAAAAGATAGGCGGTAATACACACCCAGTTTAGAGCAACACTATGAAACAACATGCTTAATTTAAAAACACTGCGAGCACCGCGCGCTTTTAAAAATTATTTTGCAATATTGATTTCCTAATCCCTCAATAGCTATTGACAGTTTTAAATGACGTAACGTCTAACTCCCAGACAATTTCTTATTTCCCAATAATGATGTCGTTGATAATTGAGTTACCCGCCTAAGGCGAAGCAAAGGGAAAGGTTATATTTTTGGCAATATGTTTGTATACGGTTGAATATACAAACATACTGCCGAAAATATAACTAATAGCGTATAAACTACTTAATCGAATATATGAAAGAGGTGTCAATAGATTCGTAATAATTCGGGGACTTCCGGACGCGGGTAGCGCGAGTCGACCTAAGCTTCAGCCGTGAGTCGGAACTGACACACGTTGATTTATCCGTGGGATCCGTGATCCGTGGGAGAGCCACACTTCGGCATGAATGGGCCGGCTCGACCGGAGTGATACCACGGCCTCACAGAAAACCGGTGTGAAACAGCGCTTACGCTGTGTTTCATCGAGTGAGTAAGGATACCGGAGGCCCATACCTCAATCCAATGCCCCCTATCCCCCTCACCATCCCCCTTCCCCCCAGGCCGCCATAGTGTGGGTCACCATGCTGCATTGTTCTTTTTCGCATTGAGGATGGTGACCACCACTCTTGGATTCTGCTCATGCTTTCCATCAGGCAGGGCAGAGTCATTTTGGCAGATTAAACATATAAAAAAAAAAAAAAAATTTAACTCGATCTATTTCTATGATGGCAAAGACATACTAGTGGGCAAATGAAAAAAAATGTCTCAAAAACATTATCTTGATTTTAGATTATCTGATATGTGGAAATGCCATTTAACAGAACGCTTTTTTTATCAATCATCATTTTATGTTACTTTGTATTTAATGCAAAACCTCATCACCATCATCATCGACTGCATTCAATAGTCCACCACTGGTCTTAGCCTATTAGCAAGGAGGCAAAGCAATAAAGAATGCAAAGAATCTTTGGCTATTATTATTATGTTTAATGATGGATTGCCCACAAAAAATGGAAAAAAAATAGAAATGAAATGCATGTGTATTTGAAAAATATTGGAACCTTTAAATACCTACGTGTGTCTCTGTACAGTGAATACAACCGATTATTTTATCAATAAATAAATACACAATGTTTACCTATCATGTCTATATTCGTACCTATACGTAACTTTTATTCATAGTAAGAAATAATTAATACTTAGTTCTAATCGTATAAGTACTTAAGATTTAATATTTTACTTATTTTAAGATAAGCCTACTCTTAAGGAAAACACCCAAATCTTGTACATTGAATACGGTATAAATTTTTACATTATATAAACGATTAAACTATATTTAAGACTGGTAGCGTAACAAGCTAAGCTAGGTCGGCATCGTATGTACGAAATACATTATTATATTAAGTTCAAAACAGCACTTTACAAACATATTTAATAAGTTAATTCAAATAATTACTTGCTTAAGTTAAAGTTAATCTGATAACCTCTTTGAAATACTAATATAGGCAAAGTAACTTAAGTTAACAAACATAAATAAAATACATTTACACGTCGCTGCTAAAAGCATCACTGTTTAATCAGATAGCCTAGTTTGTTGCAACGGCTCTGTGGAGTGGCTGTGGGCGCTGTGGCATTGTGGATGTGGAGTCATACGCAGTCAAAGCTCGCTCGAGACATGTTGTGGTTTATGTTTTTCTGTGTTGTGTTGTGTCGGGCGCTTGGCGCGAATACTAGGCCGCATATTGTTATTATCTTAGCCGATGATTTGGTAAGTACTTTTAAGTATGTCATAAAATAATCTATGATTTTTTTTTTGTAAATTCTTAGTTAAACTCCTGGATTGGTATTTTAAAACTAAGCAGGTATTTAAAAAGTATAATGCTCCGCTGTAAAAGTGTTTATTCTTTTCTTTATAAGCTCATCAGTCATACACTCCAAAGCCCGTTTGGGAAGAGAAAAATAAAAATTCAATATAATTTCCAATAACATTTATGTTCGTTTATTTAACATTAAAAAATTATAAAAACAAATAGTTTAAAATATTCAATGTGGACTATTAAATGTGACTGTTGTTGATGAATGTAATATTAATACTATGTTATTTCATTATAATATACAGATACACATAATAAATATATACATAAATAAATGTCTGCATGCTGTACAGTCAAAGCTCCAGAATTGCACTTCCTGCATTCGCGTTTTCAGTATTTGTTTGTCTGTCGTAACAAAAAAATAAGATGTTTTGAATAAAGTTACTTCCAGTACCAAGAAATTTAAACAGCCTTTTGATTCCCAAAAATATTTGTTTATTTTAGATAATTCATTATTATAAAATTATCATTTTTAACACTACAGCGTAACGTCAATGAGTTACGTCATTTTACTTAAATATAGCTTGCCAGTGATGCCAGATTGAGTAGAATCTCTCCAAATTTGGTTATCTTTAACAGGCATGCCATTCCCTATATTGGTTGGACGACGATAACGTGATCATTTGGGGTTTAATTTAACGCAACATGTTATAACACTTTAAGATACTATTTCCAATAACTTTATATAGGTAACCTTATTTTATTACCTCTATTCGGTATGCATACTAAGGCCCTGTTTCACCGGTTACAGATAAATTCTTTTATCAAAAATATATCAAAAAAATTATCAGTCAGACAGTTTCAATTTATCATTGAATCCAATGGTGTGTTTGAGTAATATGACGTCACGCAGACCACATACTACAAATGGTGTTTTGGCGGCAAAATTTACAATTGGTTTACTTTGCGTATTTTACCATTATAATTCGGTTATTGTTCACGCAAATTTATTTTATGACTTACAAGGCATCCTTTGTAAACGCGCCGACGAAATGGAATAAAAAAAGAAGTTGAAAAGACTTTCTTACATCTTCGTCTAGATAAGTACTTATATTGTTATATGCTATCGGCTTTTCCTTACTCACTAGCCGCCTTCTAAACAAACACAAAATTTAAGCAGTATGTTTAAAGCAGTCATATAACTCAATGAATAAAGTATATTGTTTAATGCTGCCATAATTTAAACACCATTCCTAATTTATAACGTCGAGTAAAAAATGAAACTGTTCGATCGATAAAAAATCCGAAGATATATAATTATAAGGGCACTTCTAAATATTCTGAACTGAAGGCGCTTTTAAAAGTTGGTCGCAAAATTTCTTTTTAACTGTTTTCTTGTATATATATATATGTATAGTTGATGTTTTGTCAGCTTAGAACGCGGCATATTTATGGCAGGTATCCCCAATAATTCCTTATAAATTATCATCCCATATTCACATTTTCTGTATTCACGGCTTATTTACGGAAAGTATCCCCCGCGAATACGGCGCTTGTATTGTTGTACTGTATTTATTTTCTGATGAATTATGACAAAAGTTTTTAGGTACTATTATTAATTATTTAATTATTAGGTATGTGTAAAATAATTTGCACACATTTTAGTAGGTTTTTTACGGTTACGGTTTTATAGGTTTTAAACGAGAATTGGTTTATTAACGTAGATATGAAATTGATTACTTTTGAGTAAATTTTGATTTCCTAGCTACAGTAATTTAGTAAAAGTAATGAGTGAACTAAATTAAAAACTAAACTAATATTAAGAATTAAAGAGGCATGTTTGCGGAGATACCGTCTGCTGACCTCCAAACTTCATTTTGAAGATGGCACCCCGTGATGATGAACGAGTAAAATAATATAATATATCTATTCGAATATCATTAGGTATACAAGATCTGTAGTAAAATTGCTTGTAAAAAAACAATAATGATACAAAAAAATTATAGCTTAAAGGTAAAAATACATTTTTTGTTAAGAAAATCACCGTTGCAGGAAATCGGTCAGGGTTTTAACTAAATTTCTGTACCCGGCTGTAAGTTTATGTCATAAATGTTTAACAGTGCCATTGCATGCCATTATTTTTTTGGTTGGATGTGCTGGCCAGTAAAGTTAAGATGATGAATGTGCGAAAGAGAAAAGACTTTTATAAGGTAAAGAAGAGTGAACTGATTTCAAGGAAAAGAGAAGAATACATGAATAGGTACAAAAGACAATTCTCTGACAATTTTGGGAGCTATTTATTTATAAAAAAAATGTAAAGCTATTTTGAAAGCTTGTCAGGTCAACCCGGGACAAATCGGAGAAAAATAATTTGAATGTCATTAGAGATGTGGATGGTGATGTTCTGTATGAGTAAGAAAAATATTTAGTTCATTAAATTAATAGTCGAAACGATATTTGTATGGGTGAAATATTAAGAGCGATGAAGAGTTTGAAAGCTGGAAAGGCTCCAGAGTATGGTAGAGTGACGAGTGAGATGTTAAAAAGAGTGGCTAACGGAGTGCTTTAGTTATCGAGGAATCAGAATTCTCGGTATCGGCAAATCTTATGGTAAAATAATTTCTTGATTGAAAAAGTGATGAAAGAAACTGTCAAATAAATATGGGATGCGCAAGGTGGGTTTAGCATGGGAATGGGGTGTACGGACCAGGTCTTCTCGCTCCGATCAATCGTTGAAAAACACCTCGCCAAAAAGTCAGAAAGCTTTGTGCGCGTTTGTCGATCTCGAGAAGGCCATAAGTCATACTTATGACCGAAGATTTGTGGTCCGTACCGTTCCTTGAGGGTAGATTTAGATCAACACTGTCTATGTATGGGGTGGACGGCCAGATTATACGAGCTTTTAAATCTCTCTATGAGAGTTCTAGAGCCTCTGTCCGAGCCCCTGTCCCATTGAAAATTGAGAGAGTTATCAATCAAATATCTTCTCTGTGCTGATGACCTCGTACTACATGCGTCGACGGCGAAGGCGTTGCAGGAGATGGTAAAACTTATGAATGAGGGATATAAAATTAAAGGTATGAAAATGAATGTTATCAAAACCATACTAATGATTTTTGAAAGGGAAAATACCTAGTTTGACTGACTTGAATATTACGATAGAAGATGAGAGGGTTGAGCAATTAAGGGAGTTTGAATAATTAGGTTCTATGTTCACAAGGAATGCAGTACATGATGATGATGATGTTCTTCTAGCCGATTTCGGCCACGGCGGCCAGTCTCAACGGAGACCAGCCAACTACGCAGGAGATATTATAGTGCACTAGTGTATGCGCAAACACAGGTGCACCTCTGTTCCCTCTCTCTCATAATCCGATGGAACGGTTAACCGACACGACCGGGGAGAGATCTGGCGTAGGACCGACAGCTTTACGTGCTCTCCGAGGCACGGGGGTTCAGACCCTAACGTCCAAACTCCGAGCTGTTATTAAGTATTTTTATAATCAGAAAAACGCAATAATACTTTTGGCCCGACCAGGGATACGAACCCGAGACCTTGATTGATCTTGATTGGCAGTCGCATACGTCAACTGCTAGACTAATGAGTACATGAAGATGATATAGAAAGGAGAGTGAAAACGGGAAATAAGATGAATGGTTCCCTGCACTCCTTTATTGTTAATAAAAACGCGTAGAAAAGGGCACGTTTAGCTGTGCGAAATGATGTGCTCTTCCCAACCCATAAGTATGGTAGTGAATATTGGGTATGACAAAAGAAGCACGAAAGTAGAATAAATGCTGTGGGGATACGGTCCCTAACAAGTGTGATATGAAAATTAGTAATAGTGAGTCGGGAATGTAGTTATAAGAGAACGTTGTGGATTGAAAGAAGATGTAGTGACAAGAATTGAAAAGGGCATTCTTCGATGGTTTGGCCATTAAGAGAAGATAGATGATAGAAAATTCACGAAAGGAACTTGTAGAGCGAATGTCACATACATTCGCTCTACAAGAAGTGTGTCGGAAGAGGTCGTCCGCAGCGATCATTTACCGACCAAATCGGTGATGTTGTGAAAAAAAAGGGTAATGTGAAGAGCACCAGGAACCAACGAGCATTCATGCAGCGACTGATAACTGTGGACATGGATAAGCAAAAGAGGTGTGTCAGGACCGTAGTAAGTGGAATGAATTGTCTGTGCCTCCCCTCTGGGAAAAAGGCGTGACTGTTTCTATGTATGTATTAAGTAACAGTTTTTTTGCTACAATACCTAATTCCGTTGCCTGCGTTTTCGCTACAAAACAAACTTTCTGAGTTTTTCTTAAATAGGGCAAACACGGTACTATGGAAAATTTTTAACACTGATTGGTTACGTAGATAGAATAAATAATAAATATTTGGTATCTATGAGTACGTGAGTATGGTCATTATAATGTGATGTGTAGCTACGTAAGTGCCTGCATATAACTGATACTTGGTATTACTCATTTTGGAATATGTATGCGTACCTATCTAATTCACATCAACTAAGTTTGACATAAGTACACGAATCATACATATAGTTTACAATACCGTTTGGCAATTAATAGTTAGTTCGTGTTGTGAATAATAAAGACCAAAAATTGAACAAAAAAATCGCCTCCAAAAACGGCACCAAACTGAAACGTAGTGACAACGCAAGAAGTATATATAAGTCCTAAGCTTTAAAAAAAAATCATCAAAAGCGGTTCCCCCAGTCCAAACTTCTGAAGTAACAACTAACTTACCGTGGGAGAGCCACGCTTCGGTAAGAACGGGCCTGCTCGACAGGAAAATCGATTTTTGAGTTGATGTTAAACATCCCTATCTTGACAGCAAAACACAGTATAGTATGAAACACTCGAAAATCTTTTAGTTAGTTTCGGAGTTCACCAAGTTCGTGAGCACCAACGTAATAACAATTTTTTCCTGTTAAGAGAAAGCTATTCGTATTGCCGATTACCTACTTATAATAAACAATACAGACAGTTTGTTCATTGATAAGATATGCATTCGACATGTTTTTTTAATTACGTTCCTATTCTGACATTAGTACTATTTTATGAAAAGATACCAATTACACATCAAAGCATTAGTGTACATTACTTATTTTTGAAAACAAATTCACACAATGCTAATATTTCTTCTTCTATGGCTTATAAATTCATTTAATAATTTAATTATATTTAAGTACAAAAATGATCCTGTGCCACGAAAACTTCACAAACATGAATATGAAATCAGATACAGAGAATGATTTGCTCATTAACGAACTTAAATTTTAAGTTTTAACCGGCACAGATTACTATTTTTTTTTTTGAAATTGTTTTTTTATATAAAGCGAATGAGAATAATTCATTTTCAATATAGAAGCTTTTACAGCTGTTATAAGGAGAATCATAGTGTGGATTTTTTGGTTTCTGAAATTGAATTAGGGCAAAGGTAACAAATAGACCGCCTCAACTAGAGAGATACTCGACCACAACCTCACAAAGACCGACATTTGAGTAAGATTATCGAAACCTGAACCATCCCTCAAAGGTGGGAGAATCAAAGGGTGGCAATTCATGTATCACTGAGTTGCAGGTCAACTCCTGCTCGTTGAATTATCATCATCATTGACAGCTTCTAACAATCCATTCCTGAAAACAGACAAAAAGGAGATCCTCGCTAGCCAATTGGGCTAGTTAGTATAAGGATTGCGTCAAGTTTGCGACTGACCTAAAATCATATGTTAGGTACCTAATGTTTCATCTAATTAACTAATAGTTTAGTAGCTTTATTACTAAATTAATTTAACATTCAACGTAATATTGAGGTTCGTGCGTCCCAAATTGCTTGGCTGTTGCGTGAAATGGGTGAAACTAATCAACAACCCTGACCTCGGCACGCCGCGACGGCGCCTATCTTATCCTAGTTGGGCTCAATCCAAGCAAATATACTCATGCCTATCTGTTTTCTCCGCAAAGTTTAGAGGGTTATGGCCAAGGATTGTCTTATATTATTTGATTTAAGGTATTAGAAAGTTGATTGTTGTTTAGGGCAGTCCGTGATCCCGTAATTATGACTTTTTTTTTTAGTTTTTCATCTTGTAATCGATCCCAGGTCGATGCAGCTGCAAATTCTACCACAGCTCCAAATCGCCATTTAAATAATAACCATGAGTTTGTCTGTAGCGTAATAAAGTTAGAATGATTTTCTTAATTGTTTTGTGGTATGATATTACATCTAAGTATGCGCTATACAAATATATAAAAATGGAGTCTGTAATTTCAAATTAGCAGTTTTTAATTAAATGCACATGAAAATATATAAGTTATCTACATTAAAAAAAACATCTTTTTGTATGGCTGTCTGCTTGTACCGGCAAATCTCTGTAACGGCTGGACCGATTTTGACGGGACTTTCATTAATAGATAGCCGATGCTGTAAGGCGTAACTCTTGGGCTCCCTTTTTAAACTAGATTTTTCCGTTAGCGTTGCCCACGGTTGTTGTTATATCGCGGGTAACAAAGCGACGCTCAGCCAGTCAAGAATATAAATGTTTTGAGAAAATATATGACGTAACATTGGCGCATGAACGCGCTATATTTCTTAATGTGGTAACATCCTTAGTAATAATGGAATTGTGTGCAAATTACTGAAATATAAAATAATTATAAAATATTATTTAAATTATTTTGTTTTAAATAAGTATAGTATGACACTAATGTGTTAAGGAATCATTACTATTCCAATTTTAAATGGCTTACTCTTTGCACCTAGCTTAATACTACCATATTGGCATTTTTTTATTGAATAGGGGCCAAACAAGCAGACGTATCGCCTGATGGTAAGCGATTACCGTTGCCCATGGACACCTGCAACACAGGATACATCAAAAGTACGTTGCCAGCTTTAGCGGGTATGGGAGGGGGATAGGGGGAGGATTGGGGTATGGGCCTATGGCATAACCTAGATGTCGTAATAAAGCGGTTCCCGGATCCCTCCCGTCTCAGGCGCAGAGTGTGGTTCGATTCGGACACACCGCCCCGCCACAAACCCCGGTGGGGTAAGGCCCGTGGGGGTTTCCACAAATAAAAAAATGGGCCTACAGCTTAACGCAATTATATAAAATCAACAAGAACAACCTGTAATACAATCCACTGCTAGACATAATAAGCTTCTTTTTAAAAAGGAAGTTTTGGCCACAAAAAAGTAAAGAGATTTCCTACTCTATGCAGTGCTGGTGTCTTGCACAAATTGCTCTCTTAGTGGGTTCTTACGATATCTACATAATTAATAATATTCATTATCAAAATAACTCACAAATGGCGATATGAGACAATCACGCAGGCGTAGCCGCTGGCAAAGCTAGTCATTAAATATGAAAAAAAATATTTTTACTTTTTTTAGGGCTTCAACGATGTGGGTTTTCATGGCTCCAATCAGATCCCGACACCCAACATCGATGCGCTGGCCTACTCTGGAATGATATTACAGAATTACTATGTGACACCTATCTGCACTCCTTCCAGGTCCGCGCTCATGACTGGCAAATATCCTATTCATACTGGTGAGAACAAAATTCTAGTTAATTGTTTCTAAACTAGCTAAAAGAACAATATCAGTTTCAAAATCATACCAAAAACTCGACGTATAATAATTTCGTTAGTATTGCGTAGAAAAATATTACACATGATAATTAATCATTTGAAGTTTGTCTATTTTTGCAAAATAATGCCGAAATGCGTCCAAACTTTTTATATTATGTAGTATTTTTTAATTTACAAAAGGAACAAGCGGGTTCTTTGAAGAAAAGTCAGCTTAGACCCTCATGAATACCTTAACTCAGGAGTCATCTTTGGAGGAACGCGTAGCTCTTTTCTTGAAGGTCATATTATTCCAGAAATACCCAAATTACAATTTGTTCCACAGTCTCCATCAGAGCCCTTAGAGTTTTACTATGTCGGTCTATCTGTGCATACTTCTGTCCGCTGTTTAACTTGGCGACTGTTAGTTCCAAAACTTGATGGTCATAATTTAACCTATTTCAATAAATATGAATCGCCGAAATTTATAATATACATAACTTCCGGTCGACTGCACCAAATTGGATAATTATTTTTCTGTATGTTCGTTATTGATAGGACAAGGTTTGTATGGAAAAAAAACATAACTGGAAAAGTATTTTTCCGCGACTATACACTACCTGTGGAAAGCTGAGGCGGACATAATTACTATAACAAGTTTTTCAGAAATTTAGAAAATATTTTTACGACAGTAAAATATGGCATTACGAAGTTCGCCGGGACAGCTTTTCTCTACTAATATGTACTAATATTATAAAGAGGAAAGATTTGATTGTTTATTTGTTTGCATTGAATAGGCTCCGAAGCTACTGAAGCGATTTGAAAAATTATTTTACCATTATAAAGCTAAATAATCCCAGAATAAAATAGGCCAGATTACATTTGCATAAGAGTTAGGGATCTGTATGAAAACTGCGAGTATTGGTCAAGTGTTCTAAGCTTGGAAAGTTTGCTAAGAGCGTGTTAAAATTTATAATATTTATTGTCTACCCGTGCAACGCCGGGGCGGGCTGTTATAAATACATAATAATGTATTAAAAAATTGCCGTGCAATGAAAGGTTATCATTCTTATGGCAAAGAAATGGAACAAACATGATGTAATGAGTACGGTGGCCGATAAGAATAATGATGCGTATGACGTGCCTGTTAGTCCAGTGGTCAGTCCCTGGACGTGAGTTCGAGTCCCACACAGGTCAAATAAAATTGTGTGGTGAGTACGATCATTTGCTGTGTTTGGATGTGGCCTTAACAGTCACAGACTCCTTCATGGCAAGAATGTTGGTATGTATTAAAAATTTATGTAAGTATAATTATCTCCAAAATTTAAGAGATGTTTGATGAGATAATGATGTATAAAAATAAAAATGAATCTCCAAATGTGTTGCTAAGAGCAAAAGTTGAAATCGCTCGGTTATTTTTTTTATATTTTCGTTAAGGCTCGAAGAAGGTTTTTATAGAGAGAAAAAGCCTAAAAATTGCGAAGACAATAGTAAGAACCACGCTTATTATTATGTTTTCATTGCACTGCTTCACGCCAAAAGCTTAGTAACTTTTCACAGAATGACGTCTGTCGGGCAGTTAGTTTAATTAATTTTGAAATACAAACTTGCATTACTGAAAATTAAAAATATCAGGAATCTGATTAATATTTGGCCCAGACTGCCAGTCGCCAAAATGAGGTCTTGGTCCGTGTCGTTATAATGGTAACTAAAAACACAAATATCCTAAAGCACTGTTGCTGTACATAGCAAAATAATAGTCTGCCTCGTCGAGTTGCCAGATACATACATATTATTACTTTGCTAGCCATATAAGCTTACAAAAACAGAGTCCAAACAGAACAGAGAATCGCCGCCACCGGATATGGTGCTAACGACAATATCTCAATATTTACTTAAGTACATATTATTATTATTGTATTTACTGTAAGAGGAGATACAACACGTAGAGATCGGATCAACTGGAGTCATTTTTATTTTAATTATTAAATTAGGCATAGGTGGACTTAAGGCCTTATGGTATTTTGCAAAACTCAACCTTCAAATGCTGCAGTTTAAGGTAGTATTATTACATAACGTATGTATGACGTATGGCCTTAACCCTCTCCCGAGAGGAGACCCGAGCCCAGCAGTGGGACATTTAACACACATAAAAAGCTTTAAGTAATTCTTAAGTGGAGTAAGTGAGATTATCGAGTCTCAACCCCCTTCCTACCTCTGGATGTAGAAGAACATTCAAAGTACGACAATATACCTACTTAAATGCCTCGAGTGTCAAGTTTAAATAGACGATGATAATATAATCGGTACCTACAACAACAGAAACAGAAAACGGCGATCAGAAAATATTTGATAAACGGACACTACATATACTTAATCTGTCTAGGCAATCTGCCTAGACAGGTTATGTTTATGTAGTGTCATAATCCCTATTCCCTATACATCCCGTGGGTGTCAAAAGGGAGCCTTTTTTTTTACTTGTGGAAACCCTCTCGGACCTTCACCCCACCAGGGTTTGCGGCGGGGCGGTGTGTCGGAATCGAACCGACTAAAACCACACAGTGTGCCACTCTGCGCCTGAGACAGTAGAGATCCGGGAACCGGTTTCTTACACCATCCGGACCGTCAAAAAAAAGGGAGCCTAAGACAACATCACTGCATCAAACAAACTCGACACCAGCCCGCCTTGCCAGCTTGATAAAGTAGGCCAAAATCGCCTTTCTAAGAAGACTTTGTTGAAGAAGCTGAGGACTATTACAGGCTGTTAATGATAAATATTATCCTGGAATAGGACCGCCAGACCCATGTAATAAAGTTAAAAAGTTGAGATTTTTTTAACCAAAGCTCTTTCTCAACAGGAATGCAGCATACCGTCATCTTTGGCACAGAACCCTGGGGCCTGCCGCTCTCTGAGAAGCTCTTGCCTCAGTACTTGAAGGATTTGGGATATAAAACTCATCTAGTTGGCAAATGGCATCTTGGGAATTACAAGAAAGAATACCTACCATTACATCGAGGGTATTGCGTTTTTACATTTTTTATGAATTTCAGAGCTTCTTTTGCTGTCATTAGATCTTCACTCTATATTTTAAACGGGATTCTTTGCAACGCTAGCTACAGAAACAGTAACTGATTTCAAATAACAGTACTAGCAACGTCACAGCTTCTATATTACAAACAGGTTAGGTAGTTAGTAAGGAAATAACATATTCCTTATTAACTTTTTATTGTCGTCCTTACCTATTTAAGCCATTTCTAATATATAAAATTCTCGTTTCGCGGTGTTTGTTACCAAACTCCTCTGAAACAGCTGGACTGATTTTTATGAAATTTGGTGTGTATATCGAGTAGGTCTGAGAATCGGCCAATATCTAGTTTTCATACCCCTAATTATAAGTGCCTCAAAATATTTTTTTATATTATGGCAAAACGTTTGCCGGGTCAGCTGGTACTCCTACAAAATACTTGCCCTGAGTGACTAATTCTTGAAGTCAGAGCTATACGGCCAGGGATATCATCTTTAAAATTTGGCATCTGATGCTTCTTGTGTCTTAACAAATAATTTTTACCACTAAGAGGAAAAATAAGAGTTAAACAATTGTAAAGAAGTTGGTCATTTTCAAAGTCAGAAACACGAAATAAAGACATAATTACGCGAGCAAAGATTGCTTGTAATAGTTTCTATGAGATAAGTGTCAAAAAGTATTCCACACAACGGTTCAATACAAGTAAACGCTACCAGTTGAAACGCCTCCAATTTTACCGTTTCTGCCTTATAAACAAGTCTGTCCACGAACATTATGTAGCTATGTGTAAAACTAAAACTAGATTCATACAGATATTCCTTGATACAATTGTTATTAAAATTAGAAAACACAGAAAAGGATTGAGATAAGCGTAATCTAGATTTTGTTGTGCATTGTCTATGATTCAAACATACGTTGAACTAGTTATCAATATATTCGAGGGCACTGACTTCGCAACAACGATTGTCATAGAAACTCATAAGTACTGGTACAGACGGGCTCTCCTTTACTCCCTCCGAGTTACGAGTGAAAAACACCTATCTTCCATAATTGTAAAAAAACTCCAACAGCATCTCGACCCAGAAATCGAACTGGAAACCTCTTGATCGACAGGTCTGACGCTAGCAACAACCATAACTAGCGAAGCAATCTGCATTAAAATCTGTTACGTAGTTAAAAATATCGAGGACTATGAGAACGTGTAGCGACTTCATGTTGTACTATGTAAAGATTAATTTACAGATTCGACAGTCATCTCGGTTTTTGGACGGGCAAGATCGATATGTACGATCACACTAATATGGAAAAAGGATCCTGGGGATATGACTTCCGCAGAGGTAAGTGCTTTCTCATTAGTTACTATATATTTACGAAAATTCAAAATTTGCGATACTTTTTGGACACACCTCGTAAATGCAAATGTCTTAAGCTATATAATCTAGGTATCTATAATAATAAACAAAATTGAAGTGTCTGTTCGTAAATTCAACTTACTAGATTTTTACCCAATAAATGCATTTTAAAGTAAATACATCATTTGCTCAATCTATTCCGCACGTCTGGAAATGATGAACCGATTTTGATGGGAGTTTCTCTTACCTAATTTTAACATAAGCCACTTTCATAATAGACTACCTACCTAGAAGCCTAACTTTAAATATTGGTTCATATGGAACTATTATAATGTAATATTATAATGTTATGACTTCGGTAGAAGAATAAAATAAACCTTACATATTATCCATTTCTTTATTGATGAGTTAAAAGCTCAAAATAGTATTTAACTGTTTTGTCTTTATCTAAATGATGTTTGTTTATATCAGTATATTGAAATAAATTGTTACAATATGTAGTGTGTTGTTGTTTTGTGATAAGACAATGTAGAATATCAATAATTAACACGCAACAATGACTCATGCACAGTATAAATCTTTTTTTTTGTTGATTTTTATTTTTTCCAGGTTTTGCAATGGCCGATGATCTTTTTGGCCAATACGCAACAGACATATTTACAAAGGAAGCTGTTAGGGTAAGCAAAGAAGTTTCAGTCCATTTGCAATCTGTGACGTTGAGAATTAATGCATCCATAAAAACTCTTTTTAGGGTTCCGTACCCAGAGGGTAAAACGGGACCCCATTACTAAGACTCCTGTAATTATGTCCTTCCGTCTGTCACCATGCTGTTTCATGAACCGTGATAGTAAGACAGTTGAAATTTTCACAGTTGTTTTTCTGTTGTCTCTATAACAAGAAATACTAAAAAACAGAACAAAATAAATATTTATGGGGCCTTCCCCATAAAACAAAAGTGTTTTTTTTCTGTTTTATGGATAATGGTACTGAACCCTTCGTGCGCGAGTCCGACTCGCACTTGTGGGGAAATTATTACTATCTGGGAATATTAAAAACAATTATAAAAATAGAATAAAACATACACACTAAAATGTTCTAATTTCAGTGAGTACATGTCCATTATTTCTTATTGCCTTTTCTACATAACGTGTCCTTTAACACTGCCTTGTTAAAGATAGTGTTAGGAAAACCGCTGGTCGTAAAATAAACTGTTTAAAATATGTATTATCCATCAAGTCATCGTGGACAGAAAGATGATGAGAACATCAAAAATACCTGGTTCTGATGTTTTAAAAGGTTTCTACTGGGTATGGATATATTTACTAAATGCTTTAAAAATATTTGAACATCTCATACATTTTATTTGAAGATGAAATTCTTATTATTTTGAAGTGTAGGCACTGTATACCTTCCTCCTCTGCCAAAAGCTAGCTTAAAATTGATAACCGTGTAACTACTAAATGTTTATACTCATATAAATAACTAGAAAATTAGTAAAGCTTTTAAAATGTTGCATTACGCCAATTTTTTTTATTTACAGTTAATTAAAGTTCACAACTACAGTGACCCCATGTTTCTAATGGTGTCCCACTCAGCGGTGCACAGTGGCAACCCTTATGAGTTTATCCGAGCCCCAGATGATCTCGTTCAAAACTTCTCCAGTGTTAAGGACTACCAACGGCGGAAGTTCGCTGGTGAGAGATAAATTGCTATATTATAAGACATTTCAGTTAGTAGCCAAAAAATGTACTGCCACGGGAGCAATCAATTATTGTCATTACTGGTGATTAGTTCAATATATGATCCATTCTTACATTTATTTCTAACTTAACCTCAAAATATTAAAAACTATCCAAAAAAAATGATTGATGCCAATTACCTAATTTTTAGATGAAAGTTAGACTTGTAGTTGGTTAATCACATTGCTCCGACATCTGTTGCAGGAGTTAAATTTCATTATTTACATTTTCTCTCAGTATAGAATGATCCTAATACTGTGGTTGATTCACTAAACTTAAAGTATCTTATATTCTCTTAATTTAGTGAACTTATATGTCCATAATACTATTTTGTATAACTAATTCGAATGAGATAACGTTTATTTTTAGCATGGCAAATCGAATTTTAGTCAATCTTTGATATTTAAAACATCTCCGTCTTTTGTTAGGCCAAGACTTATTAGTTTAAAGAGTTTTTAAGCAACAGAATTACCATTATTTTAATTACATAGTTAAAATATTTAGAATAAAGCTTACATCGGTACCTGTCGCCGGTGTCATTGTTTCCTAGATATGAACTAAACCTGTTTAAAACCTACAGCTGTGATGTCAAAACTTGACACGTCTGTGGGCAAGGTGGTGCAGGCGCTCAAGAAAAACGACATGTTGGAGAACTCCATTATTCTGTTCAGCACCGACAACGGAGGCGCCGCTGCAGGGTTCAATAATAACGCCGCGTCCAATTATCCGTTGAGAGGGGTAAGGCTCAGTAGTTATGTACAAACATCGTGTTATTTTTTCTTTATTTAATCAAATCCCTTACTTTACAAATATATAGGAAACGAACAAAAGAACATTCAGACGTGCAGAAACTTGTTCTGATCTAAAAGTCTGTAATATAAAATGAAAAAAAAAACAAAAACAACAACCCATAATGACCCCACTGCTGAGCTCGGGTTTCCTCTCAGGAGAGGGTTAAGGCCATAGGTCCCCACGCTGGCCAAGTGCGGGTTGGGGACTGGCAAGAATACGTTGTGGCTACGTAAATCTTGCCGTTGGATGTTTTCAAGCCGCCCGAAGGCCTCCAACTAAGCTTCACGACTGTTATCGTATGATAACCGGGACCGACTGCTTAACGTGACCTCCGGAATCACGGAGACGCTCATGGTAACATGCCATCAGCGGTCACCCATCCAGGTACTGACCGCGCCATCATTGCTTACCCTCGAAGATTGTTTCTAATCACCGAGTGCAACTGGGCTATGAGCGCCTCCATATAAAATGAAGGGTTTCAAAAGAGGATTCTATTTTCTGCGTGGCGGACGGTAATCTACCGCTATGAGAAAGGGCTATAGGAAAATCTACTTGAAATATAACCTTGTATTCCTAACAGGTAAAGAATACTCTGTGGGAAGGAGGCGTGCGCGGTGCGGGTGTTCTGTGGGTGGGCTCGGGCGTCGGCGCGGCGCGGCGCTCGCGGGTGGCGCCGCAGCGCCTGCACCTCGCCGACTGGCTGCCCACGCTCTACAGCGCGGCCGGGGGGGATATCAGGTCCGTCATCCATTCCTCTTCATCTACAGCCATTAATCGTCTGTCTCTAAAAATATTCTGCCCCTTAGAAAGGAGACTTTGCCTTACCGTACCATACTATGCACACAGATTGGTACAGGGTTCGCTTCCAGCTTTTCTTCTCTTTGTAATCCTGTTGCTTTGAGTACTTTCCTCCACTAGTTGACTCCAAACAGTTTATCATGCATGCCCGCAATACTAAATCTTTCGGCATGAATTTCGAAGGCATATTGTCAGCAGCAGCTTTCGTCCAAAAACGTATATATAATTCATTCGAGATTTAAAATGCAAATATAATTCAAATTGACTAAATTGTAACTTTTAAACTCAAACTTATTCCCGGTTAAGTGCAATGTTTTGAATCTTACTTATTACCTACTACTTATTATTAATTTAATTGATAATGTCGTCTTTACAGCGTTTTTGAAAATCTGGATGGAATGGATCTCTGGGATACGCTATCACAGAATAAAGAATCTAGTAGAACTAGCATAGTGCACAATATTGACGACATCTTAGGTAGTGCCGCCATTACTGTCGGTAAATGGAAAATCCACAAAGGTAACCTGAACGAATTCTTAAGTTTTTTTTACAATATTTGATTAATACTTTTTTCTTAAGCTTTGTTATTAATCGTGTTTCTTTAGACTGTAAGTGTTTAAACATCTAAAAGAATCTTGTAGGTTATACCACAAATAAAAAAAAACTTTTCTATATTCAAGGTACCAATTACGGCGGAGATTGGGACGACTGGTACGGGCCCAGTGGCAGGGAAGGGACATACAACTTGGACTTAGTATTGAAGAGTGAAGCTGGCGTTGCTATCAACGACATAGAAATGATGCCGTCTAAAGACATAATGGCTGAAATGAGGTAAAAATCGATAACCCATACATTGATATATTATACATGCATACATAGAATGCTACAATATTTACACTAATGAAAAATTTTGCAGACTGTCTTAAACGTTGGCCTTAAGTAGGGTCTGATCTGATGTTTCAGAGTTTTTAAATTCGGAACTCTTTTATTGCATGGAAGCCATTTAAATTCATCTTTTGTGTAAACTCTAAGTCTAAAATCTCTTTTGCCAAATATGTAGTAAAATGAAGGCTACGTCCGCCAATTTCTTTGAACAGATTATATTTTTGACTCGGTGTTACCATATACCATATAAATGTCCAATATTTAATAGAAGTGTCAGGTGTCAAAGATTTAATTTGAAAGTTTATCTTAATTTTCCAGGAATAAAGCTACAGTAACATGTAACGAGAGTATTCCAATAATTTCATGCAAGCCGTTAAAAGCGCCTTGTATTTACGACATCGAGGAAGATCCTTGCGAACGACAGAACTTGGCTGAGCAGTAAGTTGACAATATTGTTTTGTACTTTTACTAACTTCAAATAAATATCTCTGAAGACTGTAAATCCCATTAGCCAAATCGCATCATATTAAGAAGAGGTTTTCCAAAAGCGATTGTACACATGACACTTATTATACCTACTGTATTTTTCTAAACTGAGATTTATGAAGGCACGGTAAATGCAAAAAGTGCGACAATAGCAGTAAATACGTGGGCTGTTCCAAATATTGTTAGTGAAATGAAACAGTTAGAACAAAAACAAATTATTACAGCTGTTCAAATTATCCCCATATTTTCAAAATTGGAGGAGGGGGCAATCCAAATGCACTTATGCATTCGGGTAGATCAGCTTTCAAAACATTTAAAAAACGTGTTTTGCGAGAGTTCGTAAAATAACCGCCGAAATTCTTCAAAGGCCGAGTCTGCAGAGAAAATTTTTTTATTCCATGTATTACTGGTCCACTACGTCAAAAAAACCACCATCATTTTTTTATTAACGCTCCGACCGCGAACTAATTTTGTGGTCAAATCGTCCTCTTCAAACAACCATTGCGTGGATTACTGCTTCATGAGAGGATCGTAGGTATAAATCTATGATTCGTCAGTTGTAAGAAAGTAGCATACGCTTTGCGAAGTTCCTCCTTCGAATTTTTCTAACATAAATTTGCACCAATCAACACGATGGTATTTTTGCTCATCAGTGAGAGGATGAGGTATCCATCGCGAAACAAGGATTCCTAAATTTATGGTGTTCATAAGTAAAATTGAACTGCCCATGATCCTATGTTTAGCTCAGCCACTCAATATCCATTCTACCCTGATGAAGTTTCCATGACTTACTGCAGTTGGTGGTCAGCCGGTACTGGAGTCATCGTTTAAGTTCTCGACTACGTTTAAATTCACGAAACCTATAAGTAATTGTTACTAACACAGGAGTAGACTCCCTAAAAGCAGCTTGTGAATTTTTCCACGAGACGTCTATTGTTATATATATTATATATATGGTATATTAAAAAAAATACACTTAAGTGGCCAATCATTTTCACAAAGGAGGTTTGTGTTGAAGTTAGCCGTCAATTTAAAATAGTTTCACGAAAGAAGAGATTAGCTGTAGCTATATACTTCTGGAATAACCTAGGTATATGTTACAATACCCTCTTAAATATTTAAACTGCTACCACATTCAACCGTACCGTACCGTCAAAAGTACCGTGGGAGAGCCACGCTTCGGCATGAATGGGCCGGCTCGACCGGAGTGATACCACGGCCTCACAGAAAACCGGTGTGAAACAGCGCTTACGCTGTGTTTCATCGAGTGAGTGAGGATACCGGAGGCCCATACCCTAATCCAACGCCCCCTATCCCCCTCACCATCCCCTTTCCCCCCAGGCCGCCATAGTGTGGGTCACCATGCTGCATTGTTCTTTTTCGCATCGAGGATGGTGACCACCCCTCTTGGATTCTGCTCATGCTTTCCATCAGGCAAGGCAG
>PKRV01001403.1:869693-939423 GCA_003709505.1 Hyphantria cunea
AAAAAAAAAAACAGCTTTTCAACCAATTTTTAATTTTCGCAGATTTCCTGACGTACTGCAAAGAATGTTGGCCGAATTAGACAAGGTGAACAAAACAGCGGTCCCTCCCAACAACAAGGACATCGAACCTAGAGCAGACCCCAAGTACTGGGGCCGAGTATTTACCAATTTCGGCGACTACCTACATTTAAGTTCGCAGAGTCTTTGTTAGCGGCAGACTAATCGATATTTTATATACAGTATACTACATACAGTCATAACTATTTTGAAGCCTGTAGAAATAATTTCTGGCTATAGACAAAACGATATTTAATTAAGGCGATGCATTTTGAAAGAAACTGAGTTCCTTAAACGATATGTATATAGGTTTATCTAGTTTTCATCTTAGAGATTTTGCACCATAAAAAGCATGAAAAATATCAAGAATAGTTGAAACGAGTGATGTACGTTGCATCTTTTCAATTGTCCTACGGTGCATGTTATAATAATGGCATTAACTATATTTCGTTTAGTAGTCAATTATGACACATAATATGAAAAAAATGGGTGACTGCACTCGTGTTTTGCTTTTGGAAAGTAAATCCGTATTTTGTCGCGACCAACACATAGCCTATAAAACTATAGATCTAGATCCTAACCTTTATTGTAGAAATCCGTCCATATTTCCATTTTATGACAATTCTGTAACATCCCGAGATGTAGGTAATTTAAGATAGAAGTGCCCACTTTCTCATGAGTCCAATAACGATCTCAACTTACCTAACATTAGGTATTAATCCTGAATGTTATAAATGTGAATATAAGTTCGTTTATTACGCTTTCGCTCTAAAACTACTTAACCGAACAACATGAAACTTTGTGCACATATTTTTGGAGGTATTAGAAGTAACATAGGATACTTTTATTAAATGCGAGCGAAACCGCGGACAAAAGCTACTATAAAAGATGCTTTTCGCAGCAAGATTTTCAAGCCTCAGAAACTTAGCAACAAGTTAAAATAAGTAACTATTCTAGAGGTCTCTTGTGACTAAGTTCAGTAAGAGATTGACTCAATTGGCACAGTGACCACTAAAGCCCCAAATAAATTCACATTAAGCACTTTAGAGACTAGAACAATTGGTAATCTGTATCTGTTCATACTTTGTTACTGTTGATATTTTCCAAGGCAGAGAAAAAAATACTGCCTAGTTCCTGTGCGATTTTGATGTGAAACATCTAATGCTGAGCATCAGAACAATTGGATATTAGAGACAGATTGATTTATTCAGATTCATACAAATTGTCCAAACAAAAACTTTAGTTTGTTTAGAGTAATAGTTTGACTTATGTTTTAACCAAGTACTTTTAATCAGGGCATAATAAAACTAAACAAACAAACAACAACCCATAATGTCCCACTGCTGGGCTCGGGTCTCCTCTCAGGAGAGGGTTAAGGCCATACATCCCCACGCTGGCCAAGTGCGGGTTGGGGACTGAATAATAAAACTATTTTTAATTATTTATTTAAGTAACATTGAGTACTGATAAAGTGTTTATAACAAAATAATTTCTTGAAGTAATTTTTGAAAATGTGTGAAAAAATTGTTTATTCATATACATGTTAAGGAAACACTAATAGATAACTTAAGTACAAAAAATGTGTTCTCGCATTGGGATTAGGATTTATTTCAATCAGTGTTGCCAACATTTTGGAGATTTTCGAAATGACTCGTGTGTCAAGTCATTTAAATTAATTTCAATAGAATAATATTTTTCTTAGATACCTACATTTATAATCATGTATTACTTAAATGAAATTCTAATCGATGGGAGAAACTACCTAAAACAACACACCTTAAGTACCGGAAAACAAAACTATCATCGTTTTATCTATTATGAATTGAAGTTCTTTATTTTTTCATAAGATATATCATAAGATTTGTATATGTATATAATATATATATATATGTATATATATATATCATAAGATTATATCATAAGATTTGTAAATCAAATTTAAAAATTTGTGAACTTAAATTGGAAATAAAGAACCTTAAATTGGAAAAAACCCTCGAACCAGTGCGCTGTAAATCTCTATGGGTAAAGGTCGCGTTGTCTAGACATATTTGTAATACTTCCTAGTTTAATTTTTAAATAATAATGTATATAATTCCAATGCGAGAAAGACGTTAGAAAACTTTAAAAATATAAATAATCTTTATTGGCTCTAGCTCTTTTTGTTCTAACTCCCGTTCGCCTGGATCCATCCGACTTCCTTTTTTCAGCTTTTTTACCAATTTCTTCGACATTAACAGGATTGTGACTGCCACTTAATGGGAGACCAGATTCCTCCTCAACATTGGACATTATTACATCTCTGTACTCCTTGAGAGTTTCATCTTGGACGAATTGGACGGGCTCCGGTTCAGGCTCTACAATTTTGCCCAATGTCGTAGCATTTTGGAGGTTTATCTTTTCCATAGGGCTTAGGACTTCACCCACAGGGTCGTGTTGGCTGCCTTGGGACAAGGTCTCGGCAATTAAACGATCCACGATGTTTGGCTCTACATATTGGAAATATTTAGACATGACTTGTTGAAGTCGGTCTGGGACTATTTGGTGTAGAGCTGTTATACTGGAATTAGTTTAAAAATATGTAAAAAAAAAAATTTTGCGTCTAATTTTTAAAGAATCAAAAACTGTTAAAAAGTCTATCAATATTTGTTAGTAACAAGCACTTCGCCGTTAAGGTGATGACAACAATTTTCCATAAGCGGTCGAATTTTGGCGTTTTAAACACATAATTGAAACAAAACTCACTACTTTTATTCCACTACTAGCTACTCCCCGCGATGTTAACTGCTGTCGTTATGGTACCCTATACAAATAAATAAAATCGAAGTGTATGTTTGTAATTTCAAATTAACAAGTTTTTTTACTAAATGCCAATGAAAAAATATACGGTCCTTACATCAAAATATAAATAAAATTTTTTGGTCTATCTGTCTGTGTTTCAGCTAATCCCTGGAACGGTAGGACCGATTTTGACAGGATTGGCAGATAGCTGATGATATAAGGAGTAACTCATGCTACTTTTTTACTAGCTCTATTCTACGGCATTGCACGCGGTTGTTGGTGTAAAGGTACAAAAACAACCGCAAGTGATAGACAGCGCTAGTATTCTCAGTATTGGGTGAGCCCCACACTATTAAGCATTTAGTGAAAAGCTGTTACTTCGAAATTACAAACAGTCACTTGAATTACATTTATTTGTATTGATTAAACAAGTGACCTAACCAATGAAAAATTGTCCTATGGCTTTGTCAAAGGTTCCTATTTGATTTAAATTATTCACATTTAAATCAGACACCTATGTAAGTTAGATAGAGAAAACAGAACGTCAATGTAAGGAATTAACGCTTAAAATGAGGCAATGATACCGCAAAACCTATCAATAGTACATGTCTAATCAATATAAAATTAAAGTTAAAAAAGTAAATAGTTTAGGAATCCAAGTAGTCGAAATAGTATAAATTCCTTTTAAAAGCTATTTTAGTTTTGTGGAGGTACGGATCACATAGACCTCCAACATAAAGGGAGGATCCTCCGACCAGGCGAAGTGATCATGCCTGGCGGGCCACTGCCCAACGGTTGATGTTGAGAAATTGTATATGTGTTAATCGACGCGAGAACTTCTATTGCGCGATGCAGGCTTGGTAGCTTCTTCGTGCACTATGCTTATGTTTTATAATTCTCTGAACTATATGTCTTCCTATCTCGAACTATTTACTGTGCTGTGCTTGTGCCTATATATATATATATTCTTTCTACTGCACCTTAAAGATATGTTTGTGTAACTGGACAATTACAATATCAACCCGTCAGTTGGAATTATTATTTTTACCTCCGCATACACAATTTGTAGTTGTAACCTACCCTCAACAACTACAGTTTGATAGCTATTTAATCGCCAAATCAAAAAAGCAAAATGGTAGAGCAACGATTTCAAACGGCATATTTCGTTTTTGTGAAATCATGCTAGTATGAATAAAATAAATAGTAAGCAGTTTCTGTATATATTAACTAAACAATTCTTTATGATTGGGTGTATTAGCTTAGTTTGGTCTGTCATGAAGTCGTGGCTGTGGCGTGATAGATACATTTACATTCGACTGCCTCGGTGGCGCAACGATAGCGTATGCGACTGCTGTTCTTGAGGTCTCGGGTTCGATTCGCGGGTCGAATTAAATGTTTTGTATGATCTACAAATGTTTGTTTCAGAGTTTGGGTGTTTTCAATGTATGACAAACATGTATGTATTGACAAAAAAAAGTATTATACTACTGGCCACATTTCGCTTTGTGTGCATTTGCTGGGGCGGTCAAAGGGATATTTCTTGGATGTCAAACTTTATTTACGTTCAACTCAACTATCCTAAACCATTTATATATTTATTTATTTAGCTTTGTCTTGACACAGCAAACTGTGTGCAGAAATACATATACTACTGGACACATTTCGCTTTATGTACTGTGGTGGTTAAAAGGATTTTGGATGGTCCAATTTTATTCATGTTCATTACAATATAATTATCGTGTACTGTTTAGACGAATGTTTAGTAAATAGTGGTGGCAACTCACTCGGTGGGCGAGTCTGCTTGTATGATGGCGTGCGAGTGCAGCAGCTTCATGAGCTTGGAGGCGTTGAGCTCGGACAGCTGGAACTGGTCCGCGAGCTGAGCGCCTGACACCGCTCCCAAGGCCGAGCACCACTCCAGGGTACGACGGAAGATGCACAGGCACTGCGCACACGCACATTCGTACATATTTAAAATATAATACAAAGTATTTGGTAAAATAGATCTGCTTTGCTCTCGTGTGAAAAGGTTTTGTATGTTAGACTGTTTTTCATAGAAATCAGTTAAATCAAAAAATCGATCAAGATCTGTGTGAGAAACTCTCATAACTCTAGACAAATAGGTGCTGAGGCACTTTAGTTTTAGTTTCGCGATTTTAGACAAGCTTGAGAGATGAATAAACGAGATAGTCAGTGTAATCTAAAATGTGAGTGAGAACGTGATTTGTGTATGTGTGTGTATAGATTCGTGTGTTTATAATTGTGTGTGTTTATAATCGTGTGTACTTACGTTTATGTTTATATATAGTAATTGAAGATGTTTAAATTTTTTCACCTGGAACGTTAGCATGCACAAGTAATAATATGTTTATCGTGTCATTTAGGGACGGGAACGTGTCTATTTAAAAACAACCTGCTTCTAGATTGAGAGTGGAGAAATCCGTAGATACTTATCTCTACGAAGTTTCAACTCGAATTCAATCTAGCAAATTCAAAGGACATGATTCTTAAACGGTCACTTTTTCATTTAAACTGAAATAATAAAACTGACCTCGGCAGTGTCGCGTTCGAAAGAACCCTTCTAAGTTCAGAGATGGGGTAAATTAATAGATATTTATACCTACGAAACAACACTTCTACTCGGTCCATCAAATTTAAAGTACACGACTTTTAGTAGGTGGTGGAAATAATAAGATGAAGTAGATGTGAGTAGAGTGAGTGCAGTGGGCGGACCTCCCTCTTGTGCGCGCCGAGCGCGGCCAGGCGCGGGTCGGTGGGGCCCCGGCTGGGCTCCGCGTCGGCGCAGCGCGCGCAGCAGTGGCGCTGTAGCAGCGCCGCCGCCGCGCGCGCTACGCCGTAGCACGCCGCGTGCTGCTGCGTCTGGCAGTACCTGCCCGCCACACACAACACTTGCCATACATTTCTTGTTACACTTCTATTCGTTACGCATTCATTCTGGAACATATTCCTAACGCAGGAGCCGTCTTTTCAACCGACTTAAAAAATAAATCCTGAGTCGGACCGAATGTTCGTATGATCTGCAAATATTTGTTTCGAAATTTGGATGTTTTTTATGTATAATATGTATATATTTACAACAAAAAAAGTATATTTATATTAAAATCAGTTATCTAGTACCCATAGTACAAGGTTTGCTTGGTTTGGGACTAGATGGCGTTGTGTGTTAGATATCCGAAATATTTATTTATTATTATATACAGGTTCTCGATTCGACTGAGAGAACCCATTTTGATGATTCATTTATGATTTGAAAGCCTTTTTTTTGTTTTTAATTAAAAAAAAAGGAAACGTTGTAATAATATATTTGATACATTCCAAAATATTTATAAATTATGCACTAATAGTTTTATTAAATTTGTCAATTCTTATTTCGCAAACGCTTAAGGTTTGTATATTTCAGTTTTCTTTACCCTATATTTTATAATTTATACTCTCGATTGTCGACACCTGATGAAACATTTATTGATGCCATAAGGCAAAACCGGTCAGATGCGAACATAAAAAAACTGTTTGAATAAGTACAAGTGATTTTAATTCTAAAATGTCAGTTATTTTGTATACCAGAAGTTATAGTATGCTGATTGTGTCACATAAACCGATGTCTAAAGGAGAAATTCCGCAAGAAGAAAATACGAAATTCTCGGCTCGTAAAATAACTCTCGCACTACGTCAGTACTTAAAATTGTTTTTTTTTTTTTGAATGTGGCAATTTATGCCGATGTCGACAATTCTGCCAGCTTAAAATTGTTTATACAATATTAAATCTGGAGATCGTTTTTTGTTTTTGAGAAAGACGGTCCCCATTTCATGTCATCCACATTTTTTATATTTTTCATCATTAATTCCATCACGACGAAGACTTGAAGACTCGAAGACTTAGAATTGAAGACTTGAAATACTTGACATTGGCAGAAATAGCTGATCCGGTTGATTGCCATTCATCAAAAGAAAAAAAAAATTAAATCTGACAGTTTACTGACGTCGCTAATATTTTAAAACTAACTTTTTCCCGAATCTCCACCCGCGTGTATGTCGGTTTAAAGGGTAAATTACAGCCAATACGGTGAAAAATTTCAAAAGCCTAATCTATCTCTATTCAAAATCCATTCAATCGGTTTAGCAGCTTAGTTTTAAAAGCGAAACAGATAGACCGAGCTCCTTTCGAATTTATAATATTAAGTATGGATTTTAGAAGTATGGATAGTGGATAGCATAAATATTGAGAAACCATTATATATATAATTACTAGTTTATGCCCGCGCCCGCGTCCATATCAGTTATCGCGGCAAATAGTAGCTCATATCTTATTCTGATGTATCAGTTATATTACTGTAAAGTTTCATCAAAATCCGTTTAGTAGTTTTTACGTGTAAGAGTAACAAACTTTCGCGTTTACAATATTAGTAGGATATAATTAAATATGTACAAACTCACTGGCACGTAAGAAGTCCATGTATGACATCGTCGGTATCGAACTTGTTGCACGCGCACATGATACGCGTGTCAGAAGAATCCGAAATACTCTTCAGAACTGAGCCTGCAATATGATATCATGAGGGTCTCATCAATCATCAACAACCCATAATGTCCCACTGCTGTGCTCGGTTCTCCTCTCAAGAGAGGCTTAAAGCCATACGGCCATATATGTGCGATGAAGATACAAAAGCATAGGCGACCATTCCTTTTAAGGAGTAATACTGTTATACAATATATTAAGTAGTCTAACAAAACCTGTTTAAAAAATATTAACCTCTTCGGGATGATGTTATTGCAGACTCTTTGCTCACTTCCACTTAGATATATTTTAAAACAAACTGAGCCCCCCGGTGTTGCCCGCGTTACAAAGATATTGTGTGAATTGTATCTGTATAAATTATAGCTTATGTGTTATTCTGATGTATAAGCTATATTATTGTGAAGTTTAATTGAAATACATTCAGTAGTTTTTACGTGAAAAAGTAACATACATCCATCCATACTTACAAAGTTCGCGTTTATAATATTAGTAAGATATTTTTGTAATAATGAAATAATATTTTTGAGGTGAAAACTTCTTTTGGAGCACGGCACACACATTTTTTCGTCGGTAGTATAGTCCATACGCTTAGATACGGTCACTTTGATCGCGCTGCTGTTGAACGTGCGGTTTTGCTTTGACAAAATCCACCCACAAGTAAAATATGATTTGTCAATTTACACCAAAGCATTGTAGTGAATGGTTGTGTTTGTTGACTCTTCTAATGTGTAAACAGAAAATGTTTTAACTAACGCTAGAAAGATAATATGTTTTTATTTTTCATGTACTTTTGCTACCTAGACAAGTATTTAACTTGTATTAAATAGTATATTTCACAATAATAAGTACAATTATGTGCGAATGTACCGACATTATCTAAACGAATAGACTATAAGTTAGGCTGATGCATCGATGATCGATCGGGTGAACTCGGGACCGCCGTGTACTCGAGTTTAATATATTCAAACAATACGTAATATTTGTCATTATTAATTTAATATTTATTATTGATACGTAATAAAATTGCGATTGCTAATGAAATTTTCACTTCTACGGTGCGGTCTTAAGCACACAATACTTTTTTGGTATCATGTTCAAATATTATAATTAAATCTGGCCGAACAGCAAGATAATAATCTTTAGTACTCGAACAAAACTTACCATCAAAATCATAGCGTTCCTCTTGGGAAATAACTGGCACACTTTGAGAGGGCTGCAAAAAATTCACCTATTTTTAGAAGGTCTTACAGAATAGGAACACCTTTAAACAAGTATTTCGTTTCAAATCAAAGGTGAATAAAATGTTATGTAGATACAAGTCGAAGACTCCTTTCTTTCTGCTGGACATAGACCTCTCCAATTGCACACCACTTGGTTCGATCCTCGGCTTCTCGCATCCAGCTCCTGCCAGGTTCTGCGCAAGCTGTACTAAATCATTTTAAAAATCTAAGCAGACCTGACTTCTTCAGTACCTAATTTTTATGCGTGATTTTTTTAGTATAATAGGAGTAACTTTCATTAAATATTAGTGCTAATTATATTTTTGACTCACTAAACTAAAATTTCTCTAAAATTATCTTCTATTTCTTTAAATTAATAAATCTTCTATTCTTTTATTTTAGTATTTCCGAATCCGAAAATACTATTATCGTATGTATGTATAGATAATGTCTATATTAATATTATAGCGAGACATAATCTAGTTTTAGTCAATATATTAAAATTAAAACGTCGTTTGAAATTACCAAAATCAACCAAAATCAGTTTAGAGAACAACAGAAATCATAGATCATATAAACAGTTATTTATATGATCTGAGGTAGTAATGTACTTGCCTACTTCATTTTAAAAGATTAATTACCTAATTAAATATTTTCAACATTTTTGTGTTGTGAATCATGAGTAAGAATAAAAAAAAGTGCGTGCGTACAAAGTACACATGTCAGAAGTGAAACTTCTTAGCTCCCACCTCTCGCTCCATGGCACTGTGCGTGATACGACAATCGCTCTATCTCACTTTTTCTCTGGATCTTTCTCACTTGCTTGCTCCCTACTCTCACTCCATCGCTAGTTGCTTCATGCTACGTTCGCCCTGTCTTACTCTCTCTCAATCGGTCTCGATCGCTCTCTCTCTCTTTTTCGACACTTCCGTTGCATACTTGCGTGACGTTACATTTGTAAAAATTTTACCCTCATGCGCCTAAAGAAGTTTCACTTCAAAAAAGAAGGAAGAATCCTCCACACTTACTATGGCTTCATGGCTAGATCCGATGTTAGACCGGATGTAACAACGAGTGGTCAACTTGTGGAACGGAGTCTCCACGAACCCTAACTTGACACTCTCTGGGAGGGTCGGCTCTAAGTGGTCCTGATTCTCTTCTGTGCTTAGAAAGCCCGGGGCTTGGTAGCCTTCAGGGGCATCTGCAATATGATTTCCAGAATTTACCAAATTCAGTCGCGGTGTCAAGTTTCATAGCCACTTATTTTCGTTATTTTGACTTTTGACCAAACAAAATTGATTTTCTGTTTTATATAGACCCTGGCATAAAACGCGTATGAAATATTTTCATTCCTTGTAAATAGATTTTATACATATAGGTACGTAATGGTATTTTTCCCATTGCACAGAAATAGTGTTTTATACAATTCTTTGTCATGTGAGAAGCAGTGTGGTGTTTAAGTTTACCCACGTAATGAAAACAAAAGCTTGTAAAAATCAATAACTCTCTCTATTTTTGTAAATAAATAGAAATACAAATACATTTACCCCTACTAATTTTATTTATTTAACTCAGGTAAAACTAGTAGTATAGTATACACTATAGGTCACAATCACGAAAAATATACAGTTACTCACCTTCGTTGTAATACAACCTTAAGCTGACATCATAGGATTCAGGCAGCTCATCCTGGCAGGATTGCATGATGACCACACATGCCCTGATCAGAAGCACTGTTCTCTCTCTGATATTATCAAAGGAATATCGCGAAGATTGTGGGCTCTTACCCCGCCCTTTTGAGTGAACGTTCATAGTTACACCATCGGAATTGTAGGCATACTCGAAAATATGGTATTCCACGAGATTTTCGATTTTGCAGTCGCCATCGTAGAAACATAGGACCATTTGGTAGAGCTACAATTAAAGGTACATATATATCGAAAAACTGAAAATGTGCAGAAAAAACTGTTTAGAATAACAGAATGAAAATTTCATAATACAATGAAAATTGGTAAGGTGTAATTTTAGGTAAGGTTTATAAATTCAGATGTTCAGTGACACCACGAAGTAGTTAAATCGACTCCAGATCGATTTTTTTTAGTCACGTCTTCAGTACAGTTTTATTCAGATTCATTTCAGATTATAGGTAAATCAGTAAGTACTTATACTCAGTAAATAAATCGAAAATAACATACTAAGATATAGAACTTCTCCTACTAGATACTTGCTTGACTTCAAAAGCCAAGAATTACTGTTTAAGAAATTAATTTACTGGCAAAATATTCAGGGAAAAGATTGACATTATTCTTACAAATGGCTGATTGGCAATAACTGCACTCAAATTTAAAAAATAGCTGACCTATGCAACTTGGTCTTTGCGTGATGTTAACTACCCTGTCTTAGCACGACAGCAAACCACACATTTAAAAGAAAACGTAAAAATCGGTTCATCGTGAGCAACAACGTGACTCGAGAATTATGTTTAATGTATTAGGATAGAAGCTTCTTACATATTTTTTATCAAATGCCTCAAAAGCTTGCGACATTGCTGTACTGACAAACTGGGCTAAATCATGGTTGGGTTTCTTCTTTAATATTCTCAGTCGAATGCCGCTAAAATTTTCAACCGTGTAGCTGTCTTCGGGGAAAACGTTCTTCATATATGTTATGGCACTAACAGCTACTACCGTCAGTTGCTTCATAAAAGTGACTGAGCTCGTGTAAGTCTCCGTCACTTGACGAGGAAAGATTTTGACCCACTCGGCTACTGCCTGATAAGAGAAAGTCTTTACTTTAAAATTCTTAAAAAAATGAGATCCATAAGCTTAATAATATGTTACTAGTGATCACTCGGTGGTCATAATTTGACCATAATTCTTTACTTTTTAGCTTTCTGTAATCCTCTACCAAATAAATTATAACTGTGCCAAATGTTTTATTCCTCCGTTTGCATAATTTTCATAGAAAGAGGTTCAAACTTACAAAGTTTTTACTTCGCGTATTAATAATTATCAGATAATTACATTTGAATGAGAGAACACACTATGAAATGTTATTTTTTATATTTATGAAAAACTTTAAAAGTCAAAATAACAGGCCTCTTGATCAAGTAGTCATAAAACTGACTGTTAAAGCAGAGATCGTGGGTTCAATTGCTAATTTTATTTCATTTTAGCACTTTTTTATAAAAACATAGGGGTAAACGAGTAGGCATATCGCCTGATGGTAAGCGATTATCGCCACCCATGGACACGCGCAAATCCAGATGCGTCTCAAGTGTGTTGCTGACCTTTGTTAGACAGGGAGGTGGATGAAAGGAGGGGTTGAGTTATGGGCCTCCAGTATCCTGGTCTGGATATGGTAATATCCGGATCCCTCACATCTCAGGCGCAGAGTGGCACACCGTGTGGTTTTAGTCGGTTCGATTCCGACACACCGCCCCGCCGCAAACCTCGACGGGGTGACGGCCCGTGGGGGCTTCCAAAAGAATTAAAAAAATGGCCTCCGGTTTCCTCACTCACTCGATAAAACACAGCATAAGCGTTGTTTCACATCGGTTTTTTGTGAGGCCGAGGTACCACTTCGGTGGAGCCGGCCCATTCGTGGATCTCCCAGGGTATTTACCACATTGTGGACCTGGTACACATATATGTGCAAAGTTTAATCTTTCTAGCTGTAACTGTTTAAACGGTAAGCCGAGGACGGACGAGTGCACATAACGAAACTATAATGGTTCTGAGACGTGAGCAACGGAACCCTAAAAATGAAGTTTTGGCCTTCTCTACCACACTAACCAAAAGTGATGGCAGAGGGTTTATTTCAAGTTTTTTCATCTTTTTGCAGTGGTATTGTCCTGCGTAGCTTGCTCTGTTAGTCGGCTCTTACGACATCTACGAGATGAGCAGGGGAACTCAGTATTATTAACCCTTTACCACAGGATGATGATAAAAGAAATAGCTACATTTGAAGTAACATTTAGCATGGAGGCAGTCCAAGCTTTAAAAGCTTTTAAAAATGGAATATTTTTTTAAAAAAAAATTGTTATTATTCCATATTCATTGCAATTGAAACTTTAACTCTTACAACAAATTTATTTGTTAATATTTAGCAATTTGGCTTACGAAAGCTAGTTCAAACCTCGATTAATATATAATTTAATGCATTTTTTTTTCTAAACTAAGTAGCCCCTATTTTCTGAGTGTATGGCATTGCACCCGCTTAAAAAATAAAATTACTTGTTACTTGTACTCACCTGCGAAGTAAAAGTTGCTGTCGCGGTCATAGTTGTATTAAATAAAACTATAACGTTATGTTCTTGTAATTGGTAGATAAATAGATAAAAGTTTGCCTAAAACTTAGCTTTCCCGCTCTCATTTGTTATTGCGCATGCGTAGTTGTTAACTTCCGGGCATAGACAAAAATGTAAACAACAAATAGAAAACTGATACTCGTATTTACGGGTTACTTTATTTCAAACTTTTCGTGAAAAAAACAATGTTCTACCATATGCATTATTATAACTTAGTATATGAAATGATCCATTTTAAATTATTACATCAAAATATCAAGTCCAAAATTATACATATTTCCGTTTATACCATTTGTATTTCACAAAGTAAAATTTTTCAAAAATAATACAAAATCGTTTGAAGAAAATTAAATGGAAGAAAATGATACAATTTATTTATAATTTGATTTACGTATTTTAATACAAAAATAACTTCAAAAGTGTGTGAAGGAATTAATATACATTTATAAATCAAGAAAACATTATGTTGATTTGGATAGGCTATTTGATTCAGCTCAAATGACACGACACTGCTTTAAAGATATTTTTTCTTAATTAAAGTCTCAGTTTTGTTTCTGATTTCTCATTGATCCAGCCACAATTCAACATAGTGAAACAAGGCGGGATAATAAGTATGTAAAATCAATTCAATAAATTTTAATAAAAATGCGCAGTTTGAAATTATTTTCACTAAGAAAAAATTTAAATTACTTTAAATTATTTTACTCTATATCTACTTATAACCATATCTATTACTATTTATATTTTCAACCGACTTCAAAAAGGAGGAGGTTCTCAATTCGACTGTATTTTTTATGTTTGTTATCTCAGAACCTTCGACTGGGTTAACCGATTTTGATGATTCTGTTTTCATTTGAAAGCTGGTACTTCCCCTGTGGTTCCATTTCAGTTTGGTTCCGTTCTTAAAGTCGGTTTTCTTTTATTTAAATTTTTGTTTATCAAATTATGAACGACAATATTTCAGATTTTTCATTAACGCCAAATAATCTTCTGATGTTAGTAAGTGTAAATAATTTTTAAGGTAATAAAACTTCATTTATTTCATATCAAATCAAATTAGCTTAATGTAAAATTTTGTTAAAACCTGATAAAAAAAGTTTGTTCAGGGCGAACGCGTTTTATTACAAGAAGGTTCTATAATTTTCTGTAAATTACGAAAAAAAAACTAATTCTTTATTTAAACTATTGACATAGTTTAAAACAAGTGCTGAAATGAGAAAATCTAAAATATTTTGAATATTTTATTGTAAAAACTTCAAAGGATTTTTTTGATATTATAAATCACAATGCTGTGTCCAGAAGCTTGTCATATTCAAAATGAAAGTGCACATAAAGAAGATGATTCATGGAAAAATAAAAGTAAGAAAATGCCAATTGAAGGTACAGGGAGTCTAGAATTAAACTCATACAAAAATCCAAAAACATGGAAGAAATCTATATCGAATTTCTTTCGCAATCAAATTCGCCCAACTAAATCTAATGATGTAAGTTTGCTATGATCATTTATTTCCATATATATAATTTAGTAACATATTTTTCTCATTTTTATTAACACCTTCGTTACATATCTGTCAAAACTGTTGTTGTTTTTATCGTGCATCAAATCAAACTATCAAATATTAATTCTAGGGCGACCGACCTTCAGGAAGCAAAGAACAATTTGAGGATAAAGAAATAAGCGCAGAGCAAAAATGGCAGTCTCTAGGTAAAATATTTAAACGTCAAAGCTTGGAATATTGGAGTAAGTCTCCAAGCTCGCAAGGAGAGTGTTCGTCTTCAAGCAAACGTATGCCCGTGAAAAAAGTTTTGTCAAGCTATTTCGGGAAAAAAAATTCGTCTGTTGCTAACAAACAAAATGGTGTAATTGATTAAATCTGTAAAGATTAATTCAAATTAGACAGCGAGTCGTACGAATTAACAACAATAATATTCAGGTTCTAGTTGTATGTGTTGCCGATACGACAGATTAAATAAAAATAAAAATTAAATATCATATTTTTTTCATATTGTTTTAATAACTATACTTGTAGCAAAACTGGACATAATTATAGCAACCAAAGATAAACACTAAAATCACCACTGACAACAGGTTTTGCCATGAGAAAGACATTCGAATGGCATTCCAGATTAAACTAGTTTTCGCTTTTAGGTGATCGATGGGGCAAAAGTTGATTCAAAGCACAATTGTAAATTTCGTCAGTATTCAAAGGATACAATCCGTTGTTAGTACTATTGATGGTAATAGTGATGTAAAAGTGTATCAGTAGTGCTATCAATATTTACTGATATTTCTCACATTTAGAGGAATCTTTGTTGAATCACTCAGAACTTCTGTCGTATCTCTTGGCCGAGTGGTCGCGGTCACACATTGACACTTTCTTCATCAACAACCCATAATGTCCCACTGCTGGGCTCGGGTCCCCTCTCTGGAGAGGGTTAAGGTTATACATCCCCACACGGGCTAAGTGCGGGTTGGAGACTGGCAAGACTACGTTGTGGCTACTTGAACTTGCCGTTGGATATTTTTAAGCCGCCCAAAGGCCTCCAACTAAGCTTTACAACTGTTATCCTATGATACAACCGGGACTGACTGCTTAACGTGGCCTCCGAATCACGGAGACGCTCATGGTAACATGCCACCAGCTGTTATCCATCTAGGTACAGACCGCGCCGTTATTGCTTAACCTCGGCGATTGTTTCTAATCACCGAGTGCAACTAGGCCATGAGTGCAATACTTCATCAACAACCCATAATGTCCCACTGATGGGCTCGAGTCTCCTCTCAGTATAGGGTTAAGGCGTTACACTTACATTGATAAAAATAAAACGTGGTATGGGTGCTTGTGGTAGCACTCCTAATTAGCTGAATGCCTTTAGAACAGCCAACCTGGCTAAAGTAGCTTACAATGCTCCCATTGTCAGCTACTTTAGCCTACTGGCCATTGGCTCTCCAGCCACGCTTCGGTACGAATAGGCCAGATGGACCGGAGCGATACCACGGCCTCACAGAAAACCGGTATTAAAAGCGTTTGCCTGTTTCATCGAGTGAGCGAGGATACCGGAGGCCTATAATCCCAACCCCTGCCCCCATCCCTCAAAGAAAGGCAACGCACTTGTGACGCCTCTGGTGTTGCAGGTGCCTATGGGCGGCGATATATGCTTACTTTCAGGTGATATGTCTGCAAGTTTGCCCCCTATCCCATAAAAAAAAATCTCAACGTTTTTGTTGAGCCTTACTCGGATGTCACAGTAAAGTAAATGAGTAAATTTATTAAGTAGCTGTACAGTTTTGGTATTGGCTGTGAGCTGCGGCTGATTGTCAGTAATAATTATTTATTTATTACTCCATGCTCTCAAATATATCTGCGAACGTAATGCCTAGGGCGTTTTCTAACAATTAACCTTTGGATACTCTAGAGATCTAGTTAGTTAGGAGCAGAATTGTATTGCAACTGTAATTGGAACAAAAATAAATATGTCAATGATGGTGATTCTCTTGTTGTTATCACTAAACCAAAAATATTAAAATCCGAATCACGGAGACGCTCATGGTAATATGCCACCAGCGGTCACCCATCCAGGTACTGAACGCGCCGTCATTGCTTGCCCTCGCTGATTGTTTCTAATCACCGAGTGCAACTGGGCTATGAGCTATGAGCTATGAGTCTAAAAGCCGTGGTAGAAACTTTGTACTGAAATGTGTCTAATGATGATTAAATTAAATAGATCTAAGGCTTAGGTTTATAATAAAACAAAAAGTATGTGTAAGAATTTTTTATTTTCAAAAATATATTCAGGTTTATACAAAATTTTGGTTTTTTTTTCATCTCTTCCTTATTTTCTAGCGATTTAATTACAGATACATAAAAAGGCTTAAAATATTTGTACACTAGTCGGCAGAAAACTTGATCAGGAATCTAAATATACATAAATATTAATAGGTCTTTTAAGGATTTAGACAATGTAGTTATTAGCCAGAGATCAACATCACCATCGATTTGCAATTTATACAAATGTTCAACATCAGCAACTGTACATCTACAAATAATTAATCTTAGACGATGCCAAAAAAAAATCTTTGACATTTTGAGAAATGTTGCCAACTCACAGTATTTTGCCTTTATTCAAGGATTGAGTTAATTAATAATCTTTTAACTGTCAGTTAAAATTACCTAAACTTATTTAAAATTCTTAAAAAACATTCTAGTTTATTAATATATGTAACAATTATTTAAAATAACGATGAAGTGAAATGAATCTACAATTAAATAACCTAAACCTAGAGCCGGCGTCGGATATGGTTTATGGGAGAACGAATAACGAACTTGGGGAACACCAATACCTACAGTTTTATTCGGCTGTTCTGTTCAGTACGGAGTTCATTTTCTGCTTATTTTTAAGTGACACATTTTTGCTACTATTGGTTTAGTTTACATATTCAACATTGCATTAATTTTTAAGTTTGATGTTATCTTTTGTTGACAGTGTCCATATTATAATGTTTGTATGTGTGTACGCCCTTGAAAATAGTGTTTAAAAACTACTAAGTATCAGCATAGCAACAGCACTTCGATACATTTATATCTTCAATAAAAGAATATTGGAAGTATTTATAGTCCCTTTTTGAGGTGAGTGTAATGTTTTGTTATTAATTATACTTCGGAAATACCTATTAATGAAAAAAAACAGTTCTTTCTGTATTTTCTTTGTGCTTTGCTCCAGTGTGTAGTGAATGTACACAGTGTTGTAATACTAGGGCTATCACGCGGCGATTCTCGCAAATAAAATTTTGTATTGATTAGTTATTAATTGGCTAAATTGTGAATTTATGAATATTAAATACTCTTAAATCAAGTTTTATGTAAATATGTGGGTAATTGAATCTTTGATAACCTATAGTATATCTGTATCTAAATAAAAGTATAAAAATCATCAAATAAGATTGAAATTTACTATTTGTATCGAAAAATGTGTATACTTCTCTTTGTACCAACTTTCCATGTAATACTTCTAAAGTACATTAAGACAAAGGAAACAGACAACTTAGCACTTAAAAGAAAAATCAATTTAATAGTTAATATTGAAACAATAAAATTAAAAAATCATACTCTCTGTACCTAAGTACTATTTTATTTAAAGAAGAAACTAACCATTATCCAAGTTTTTAATCTTATTATATTAATACATTTGTTAAACAAAATATAACAAAAAATATTTCTAAAAATAGAATTGTTAACAATAGTTGAATTAAAAATTTATTAATGAGAATACAGCAGGAAAATGATGAGATGTGAAAAAACAAATACTTTTTTTCACTTTGCATCAGCAGCTTAATAGATTCACTGTAAGACATAGGCCTCTGCTTAGGAGGTTTTGGCTTACAAGCCAAAACTTAACCGACACACTCCTTTCCATCAAAAGTTGGCACCTGGCAAGGTTTTTCACATTGGCTCAGCATTTGGGTAATCAACCAAGTTTCGCATCCATATGTAATTAAAAACACAGGAGGATGCATGTGTTGAACGTTTTCAGCTTAGTGGCTCAAGCGTACTCAAGTGTTTGCTTTTCTGAGCGACCTGTACCTCTCCACCATCTGGTTACTGAATGATATTATCTCTCCTAAATAATAAATAAATGAAGGCACTAATCTTCAGTTTATATAATTGTGGATTTGTGCTCTAACATTTTAATTACTTCTTTACCTAGTTTGGTTTACATGGATTGATTTTCATAATCTTATCTCAAAGTGTATATTTTGTTTATATAATTCTTGTCACCATACGTGACCTACTATCTAACCAAGAACCTAACCAGAAGTTTATATCCTGTGTATAGCTGTGGAATGTTAAAGGCCCAATATTCCATCAGTATATAGATGGAGGCCAAAAATTAATTCAATTATTTTATTTTTTCTTTATAAACTTTAACTGTCCCTTCATACTCCTCAAAGAAATGTGTACTTAGCTTGCTTCATGTATTAATCTGTATTATCTATATTTCTATGCTAATAATATAAAGAGGTAACGTTTCTAACTTGGTTTACATAGTTGTAGTGGGTAATCTACAGAAGTACTCATCTGATTCAGAAAGTTATTTTACTAACAGAAAGCGTCACTATTGAGGAATGACAAAGGCCATGTTTCATAATGATTGACTAAAAAATTCAGTTAAAATTAATAGTATTTGTAAATTAAGTTGAAGAGAAGCGGGCAGTTAATGCCCAACAAAGTAGGTTGGCTATTATATAGATATATCAGGAAGTTTATCTTGTATGATTGTTACACAAGTGATCTTAGATTAATATTGTGTCATCAATTTCCATTTATGCTCTGACAGAATGTGCTATTTCTAAACCATGACTTTGATGCAATGATTCACAACAATGCTTTTACCTTAACGTTTACCTTCATGTTACTTATCATTAAATACAATGGTTTACTTTTATTGTGCTCAAAATTATTACATCTACAGTGTAATCTAATTCATAGTGTGAACGGCATTTAACTTTCACAGGCAGATAACTGATGATGTTAAGAGTATTTTAGGCCATTTTTGTTTTAGCCTAGCTGTGCCCTGTGGTTTTACTCGCAATTGTTGATGTAAATGTACTACAACATCAACCGTACAGACCAGCTAGTAAGAAATAGTTAATTCTATCTATTTAAATAAAAATGAATCATAAAAATGTATATACGCGCATAACTTTCGATTGACTGCACCAAATTGGATAATTCTTTCTTTATGTGTTGTCTATTGTCAGGACAAGGTTCGTATAAAAAAAATAGAAGAAAACGGGAGGTGTTATATTTTCTTAGTTCGCATAGTCGTATACACTGCGGCCCTGCGGGAAGTTAACAGGGGCTTAGTAAAATAAGTTTTTCGGTAATTCTGAAAATTTTCACGAAAATTACTATGGCGGTATGAAGTTCGCCGGGTCAGCTAGTTTGTAATAAAACAACATATTTCAGTTGGTACAACAAGGATACTGTGTGAAAATATATTAATTAAAGCCTTAATTCTAATGTGTAATGAGTAAATTAGAACAATCAGTGTAATTATTCTTGCTAATGTAACTACAATATCGAATTTGATATAGTCTGTAAGGATATTGTAACTAATAAATAAATATAATATTTTATTATTGTTATGACCAAACAATTCAATCGATGCTCTCATGGAAGTCTTTAGACTGCCTCGGTGGTGCAGTGGTAGCGTACGCGACTGCTGTCCATGAGGTCTTGGGTTCGAATCCTGGGTCGGACCAAATGTTTGTATTATCTGCAAATATTTGTTTCGGAGTTTGGGTGTTTTCTATGTATAATATGTATGTATTTACAAAAAAAAATAAGTATTTATGTATTCATATCAGTTATCTAGTACCCATAATACAAGCTCTGCTTAGTTTGGGACTAGATGGCGTTTGTGTGTTAGATGTCCGAAATATATTTATATTTATTTTTTTGCAAATTAAAGTAATGTTTGAAACATAGTTCTTAGGCTAGGATGAACTTGTTCCCACTTAAAGAGGTCTCAAGATTTCTGAATTTATATAAAATGGAGGACTCCGAGTCTTTTAGTACTATTATAAATAAATAAATAAATATGTTCAGACATTTTAGCACACAACGCCATCTAGTTCCAAACTAAGCAGAACTTGTACTATGGGTACTAGACAACTGATATTAATACTTATATACTTTTTTTTTCTAAATACATAGAAAACACCCAAACTCCGAAACAAATATTTTCAGATCATACAAATATTTTCAGATCATACAAATATTTGGTCCGACTCAGGAATCGAACCCGAGACCTCTTCCACAGCAGTCGCATTCGCTACCACTGTGCCACAGAGGGATTATGATACCAAGTTGCTTCAAAATCATGCAGTTATCTCGAATATTCTTAAAGTTAAACTATTTTGTTAATTGCTATCTGGTCACAGAGTAACATCGATTAATTGAATTATTTTAAACTATTAGCTTATGTGTTATTCAGATGTATAAGCTTCTCTATTATTGTAAAGTCTATTTAAATCCCTTCAAATACATGTATATATTTTATTTTAACAGTTATGATATTTTTTTTTAAATCTTTATTCATGTTCTCTTAGACTTACAATAACAAAAATAATATATGTTACACTCCGTGAAAAAAAAAAGTTGGTGCAATACGTCGAAAAAAATCAAATGTGATTCGCGCCTTATTGTATGCCACAGTACCTACTTTACTTACTTTACTACTTTGAAATAATTTTTCAAATTGAGAAGAAAAAACAATCAAAATGTTCAATATTTATTATTATCATAACTTATATGATGTGACTGCCCTAATGGCAAACGTAAAC
The DNA here is from genome assembly GCA_003709505.1 of Hyphantria cunea. Classification (NCBI taxonomy): domain Eukaryota; kingdom Metazoa; phylum Arthropoda; class Insecta; order Lepidoptera; family Erebidae; genus Hyphantria; species Hyphantria cunea. Next base: position 890,942 of record PKRV01001403.1, read on the forward strand.
GTACGGATGCTGTTCTCATACAGCAGTTATCATTCGATCCGACCCTTTAACTAGAAGTTCTGTTAAAATTCGATTGATCTCATACTATACTTCTTTGTTTTCAGATGATTAATGAGGACAACTATCTGGGAAGCTGGAGGCCAAACAAACACCCAGTGATTTAGTCAAGTACAGAATTGTAAGTATCGTATTGGTGTTTTTGTTCAATATAAGATGATCACACGAAGATGGTTTCACCCAGCACTATCAGGAGTGGAAGCGGAAAGAATACTCATGGAAAAAGGTCACGACGGCTGCTTTTTAGCACGGCCCAGCATGAGTAAAAGGGGAGACTTCACTCTCTCCGTACGTCGAGGTACTGATATCACTCACATTAAAATACAAAATAATGGCGAGTTCCTCGACCTCTACGGTGGCGAAAAATTTGCCACGTTGTCTGAACTCGTTCAGCACTATATGGAAAATCAGTGTCAACTGCGGGAAAAGAACGGCAACATTATCAAGTTGAAGACTCCACTTAACTGTGCTGACCCTACGACCGAGCGGTGGTACCATGGACAACTTACTGCCAAGGAAGCTGAGAGGATCATGTTAGAAAATGGTAAAAACGGTTCATTCCTTGTGCGAGAGTCGCAACGGCAACCTGGCGATTATGTGCTGTCAGTGCGGACGCGCGATAGAGTAACGCATGTTATTCTACGTAAGCAAGACGATAAGTACGACGTCGGTGGTGGCCAGCAGTTCAATGATTTGGTTAGTCTCATAGATCATTATCGCAACTTTCCCATGGTGGAGACCACGGGCGAAGTGTTACGATTAATACAGCCGTTCAATGCAACTCGTATCCAAGTTAGACACTTCCTCACTCGAGTGAAGCAACTTCAGAAAGAAAACGAAGGTCCCATTGAGAGTATGGCGTATAAAGCAGGATTTTGGGAAGAATTTGAAACATTACAAATGATGGAAAACTTACAATTATTTGATAGAATGGAGGGATCTAAACCGGAGAATATAAGAAAAAATAGATACAAGAATATAATTCCGTTTGATCGAACTCGGGTAATCTTGAGAGACATACCACCGGACGCTCCGCCGGGGTCTGACTACATTAACGCTAATTATATCCGTAGCGACTGCTACGACCTGAGCCCGGATAACGACTCTGATGGTGGGAGTTTCGAAAACGGACATTTAAGTAGAGACGGCATGCCTTCTAAACATAAAGAAAAATCTCACACACAACCACCCACCTTTGTAGTCACGGAAGAAGTCGAAAATTCAAGTGTATATAGTAAAGGACAAGGTTCTGTATCCAATTCACCACCAGCCTTTGAACCGAGCGTACTCGTTCGCAGCAATCCGAATTACGTTAACACCACTATACCAAAATCTGCAGAAGAAACTGAAAATGGTGTCGTAGATCACGTTTATAACAAAATTTACATCGCCACTCAAGGTTGCTTATCCTCCACAATATATCCCTTCTGGTCTATGATATGGCAAGAGGATGTTCGCATCATTATAATGACAACGAAGGAGATCGAACGCGGCAAAGTTAAATGTGAACGATACTGGCCCGAACTCCACAAAACTGAAGTTTACAAAAAGTACACAATTTACAACGAATTCGAATCATCTACACCAGATTACACATTACGACGTTTTGTAGTTACGAAGAAGGATGAAGCAGCTAAAAGAACTATTTATCATTTTCATTTCACGGCGTGGCCCGATCACGGCGTTCCGACGGAACCGGGAAGGGTGTTAAATATATTATTAGATGTAAACTATAGGTTACAACAGATTATGACCGGGCCCGATCCTCCCGCGCAAGTCGTAGTGTGCGTACATTGTTCCGCGGGTATCGGTAGGACGGGTACGTTTATAGTCATCGACATGATCCTCGATCAAATAAGAAAAGAGGGTTTCGACTGCGAAATTGATATACATCGTACTGTTCAAATGGTTCGAGACCAGCGGTCTGGTATGGTACAAAACGAAGCGCAATATAAGTTTATTTACATGGCCGCTTTAGAATTTATTGAAACGGAAAAGCAGAGAGGTCTAAGTCGGCAAGTAGAGGCGAAGAAAGACTCGCCACGCCTTCGAACACAGCCGGTACCTTTTTTATGAATCGCGTTAAACGGGCGAAAAAGCTTATAGCGAAAGCTTTTTCCCGTGAAAATACCTAAAAAAGGTATAATTTTAAATAACTATTAACGGTTTACCTAACCATACGCTGCTTGAAATTGGTTTGTTATACGATGTTGAAGTTTTTATAAATTTTTATCTATTAATTAGTAGATATGTTTAGATCGGAGATGAAAATTTTGTATTATAGGTTTGTGTAACCTTCATATTCATACAGACACACTTACATACACAAACACGCGCCAATGCTTATATACACACACAGACACTGCTTTTCTTCGGACCCCACAACACATGCCACTATGTATATTAATGTATTTTGATTGAAAGTTAAATACAATTGGCGAACATACGTGCTGCAGTTTATTAGGTAGATATAAGTACGTACGAGTATATATAGAATTTTCATGTGATTTCGGAATTAAACTCTCACTAGCCACAGATTTGTCTGACACTAAAATTGTGCTTAAGGTAAATTCTCAAATATAATCAATGAATTTAATTAAAGTCATGAATACTTTCATATCTATTGTTTAATATTTTATTATTTTAGTTATATATAATAACATTGTACCTATAAAATACCATATCTATTTGTTTTTGTGGATGAAATTTATATAGCTTATAACTTTAAACGAAAATAATAAGTACAGAATATAGCAATATTATTTATTGAAATACTGTTAGTATAGTGTTATAATGGACAGACGTCGCAGCGTTCTGTGACAAATAATTTAAAACATTGAAAATGTGGCGTAACAATGAATTAATTTTACTATTAACGATTTACACTATCATTAAATTTGGCAGGAAGCGCGTTTTAACTAAACTAGCGAGCATAAAAATAAGGCCACTAGAAAAAATGCCCTATTAATTTTTATTACGTTCAACTTAATTATATATTATTTCAATTATTTGACAATTTTTAAGTAAAATGAAATTTATTTCATTTGAACCATATTTTTATTTCGAGATATACACCAGATATTGAAAAAAATTATGAAAATCGTAACCTAGGGATTTTTGACAATTGTAATTTTGGATTTGTTTTCGGCCGAATTTCTGTAGACTAGTAGGGGGTATTGCCTCCCCTGGCTCTAATTACACACACTATCCTTTAACTCATTGACATAATCAGCTTTTTTATTGTAGACTGTGGGGTATTGTTCCATTCCTCTACGAGAGCGATTTTCAGCTGCGCCAAGTTCATTGGCGCTGGTTCCCGTTGTCTGAACCGCCGTTTCGATACATTCCAATTTTTATTTTATATATATATATATATATATATATATATAATAAAAATCGAAACAGTAACAGAACCTTCCAGAATCACCAACTCTGTACATTGTACATACCGTTCTCCACTGCGGCGGTATACTCTTTTACGACTATCAGCACCATAAAGACACATACGTGACTCATCTGAGAAGAGTACCTAACCCCATTGTGCCAATGCCCAATTTCGGTGCTCACGGGCAAATTGTAACCTCGCTGCTTCGTGAGCTACGGTAAGTTTAGGGCCGGTGGCAGGTCTATAGGGTTTTAAACCTCGTTATTTAAGCCTTCTTACTGTCCATTCGATAACATTAACATTTTGGACTTCTCTGAGCATATGCTGCACTTCAACAGCAGAGCGATGGAGATTTCTTAAACTTGTTGAGACAATAAATCGATCATCTCTCTCGATTGTCTTCCTTTGGCGACCTGATCTAGTTTGTCTGATGTAGCCACCAGTCTCCAGTTATCTTTTGTACACATATTGGACAGTGGAACGACTAACGACTAACTTTACATGCACGAGCAACATTTCGTTGGCTCGTTCCGGTTTCCAGTAACGTGATGATACGAACAGCTTCTGCTTCTTGAACGTCCATTATGAGGTTTGAAAAATTAAAGAAAGACACTATTGCAATTACAGTAATAACAAAATGATGAAAATTAAAGTGCTACAACGCTGCGTAAACTTGATAGGTATAATGGATATATCGTAAACAATGAATAAGAAATGAATCAAAGATTTTTTTCTACTCTCTATCTTAGAAGAATACTGCAATGGCGCGTTTTTTATTACGCGATAGTTAGAAACTAAAAAAATCTAAATAAACAATCTGTAGGATCAAATTCTAAGGGTGGCCTAATTTTTATGCTAGCTAGTTTATTAATATCTTTTTTTATTTATGCTCTCGACTGTCGGCACTTGATAGAACTTGTTGCAATACATTCTAGAATCAGAGTCACTTTTACTTTTAATAAATTATAAATACTATTTTAATGAAGTTTACACCTGACCAGGTAGGTGATTAACCTTTGATAAATGCCATAAAGCGAAACCGATTAGGTGTAAACCTAATTAAAATAGTATTTTATATTTTATTTATTAGAAGTACAAGGGAGTTTCATTCTAGGATGTGCCTTTTTTATTTAAGTTCAATTAATTTTACGTAAAAACAAGATGAAATAATAAAACAATATGAACTGATTTTAACCTTAGCTTTTTAGTAATCGTATGGAATGAAATTGAATTCTTTCCCTTATATTAGACTATAAATGTTAGACGAATATTTTGTCTGTGTTGACATAAATGTTTTATTTTAAATATTAGTCTGAACTTATTATGAGTGTAACTCGTTTTATTCAAACTGCTAGCAAAATAACATCCACAAAGTTTGCAAACCCAGTATTTTAAGACCTGCTTCAAGCAGACATCGCTCCATATAGGTGCGATGTTGAAATGACATTGTGCTTGCATTAGAGGCACTCAACAAACACTAAAATATATTCTTTCATCTTTGTTTCTTAAGATGCTTTAGCACATTCTATGTCGTCTACGTATTTTCTAGACTATGTATGATGTTTGAGTACTATCCACTACCAGCAAGGCCCAGACTCTCAAAGATGTCACCTTTTGTGTATTAATCTTTTTGTTTGCAGCCTATATGTTCACAGGATTTGACTAGAAAAATTATTTCTATAGCCAATTAACTGTCCCTGACGGCTCTAAGGGGTTTTTCACTAAAACAATTTAAGTCTTACAATGAAATCTCGGCCCTAAGTATCTAGCCTTCGACCCTCTTGTCCTAGTTTTAGACGTAAAGCCACTGAATTCCCACAATGGATTACAGCAAGACCAATTCTCAAGAGGATCAGTGAACATATTTCTGAAGTCAAATACTTATACTTAATATACTTAATACTTAATATTATTCCAAAGATAAATAAATAAATAAATATTTCGGACATCTAACACACAACGCCATCTAGTCCCAAACTAAGCAAAGCTTGTACTATGGGTACTAGACAACTGATATTAATACATATATACTTTTTTTTTTGTAAATACATACATATTATACATAGAAACCATCCAAACTCCGAAACAAATATTTGCAGATCATACAAACATTTGGTCCGACCCAGGATTCGAACCCGAGACCTCATGGACAGCAGTCGCGTAAGCTACCACTGCGCCACCGAGGCATGAATGAAATGAATGTGCTCAGACAATAATTATTGCACAAATCAAAGAACCCTTATTGAGTCGCTCGAAATAAATCACTGAAGCCTAACAACGCACTGATATGACTAGGATAATTAAATAATAGCCCCATTAGAACTCCCATCGCTCTTGAATATTCCAGCATTTTCCATGTCTAGTCTAAATTTGTGATGCGTATAAGTTCATCAAACTATATGATTTATTTGTTGCTTTTATACCTGACTATCAAAACGCCATTTTTTTTAATATTAATTCATATTTATACTCAATGCTAGGGCTCCCATGAAATTCAGCTGACACCAATTCAAAAATCAATTTTCGTATGCATAAATGTAATTTTTCTACAAATTTTTTTCATGGCATTTACCAGTAATTTTCTAGCAGATTTGGAAATTGGATGGTGATGGTCCTTGGTGGATATTGTAATAAAAAAAAACTTATCCGGCTAAATTATCCAGGTAACATTCTAGTGTTAAAATATGAAAAAAACAACTCTAATGAGTTTTTTGTTTATACATATAAGTGAGGGTATAAAAGTCAGTGTACTTTTTGGTTTACTGACGAAACTGTTGTATACTTACAAGTATTACTACAGCTTATATGAGGGTAGTACTAAAAAATTGTTGTTATTTTTAAACAAAAATTGATGGCGACCAGACTATTTTATCACACTGTTGCTTTAATTTTTCACTACACGGAAGTCAGGAGATTGACTTCAACGTGATCTCGAATTGGAGTTTGAATTAAAATGTATATTATTTTTTATAGTCTGCAATTTTTCGGTACGTTTTTGTAACATATTGACACGTCGTTGCGACAAAACAGTAATATATCTATTGTTATTTGTAGGTATAACCTGTAAAATGAAATGTGTTTGTATTTGTAGAAAGCTGTTCAGGGTCATGTTTTGAAAGACCTTTACTTTTTTGCTCTAATAATGTGATGAAACCAGGTTCGCAAGTCAGCTCGAATATGTAATCAAAGCTTGATCGTGCTTCATTTTTGCCACAAATCAAATGCTAATAACTGTTCTGCTTTAGTATGGCTTCTTGAGATTACCTACGTAATATATAATTATAAACGTACTTGAATGATATATATATTATTTTCTAAGAATTTTGTTCTCCATTTACACTTCGCTGAATAATCGAATGAAGTTCTCGATTTACTTGTGGTAAGGAAATAATTGAAGCAAGAAATTATTTATGATTAGAAAGTTGTTTTACATCGACTGATAGGTGATGACACTGGAGATATAATTAAAGTAAGTTCAATCCCTGGGATTTTAAATGTTTAATCCATTAGTAACGTAGCAGAAGAGTAGGTCTTAATAGTTTTCATGTTCTTAAATATTTTGTGATAAACAATAATATATATAAATTAAGTATTTATCATAGATCAGATGTAAGTGAACTATTACTGAATATAAGCTATCGTTAGCAGTATCATAAGCATTTTTATATCAAGTTCACCTAATACCGATCTATTATTTTTATATAACATGGAAACAGAGTCCCTTACTGTCTTATGGACAACAGCGAGACCAAGACCCTTGTAATCAAACATTAGGTGGCGGTCCTGGGTCCTTATATCATTTTGAGGTTTTTGATCACAATAGTCCCGTATGGTTCTCTTGAACAATTACCAATAAGGTACAATTTAATTTGGGTTCAATGTCAGTTAACGGCGAATTATATAGGTCTAAAATACGTGTGATCAAACAATTACCTCGATTTAGATATAGCGCTTAGTGTCAATATCGCCGTAATTAGATTAATTAATTTATAGTAACTTGATTCTAAATAAATACGCTTAATAACACTGACAAAAGCATTGCCTCTCAGAATATGTTTCGAAAGTTTTGTATAAAGAGTATTTAAGTGTGCATATCTTTGGAGTATTTCCCAAACTAATTTAGTTTGTTTAGAGACAATCTGGTTGAGTAAGTTCCATTTCTAAAATACTATCAAGTGATCGTTTACATTTTAATCCCTTTTAAACGCACTTGAATCGATAACATGATACAAATAGGTGCCTTAGTTTTCCTTAAGTAATGAATGCATTTTACGGCATATAAGTTTGTTTAACAATTTTAATAATAATGATGCAATAATAAAACTAGGCGTCGCATATAAGCGACAAGCATCTAAGTTATAAATTCCTCGTCAAAAGGATTATAGGGCATCAAGTCACGTGCACTTTAACTTAGGTTTAGGCACCTACTTATAAAATATTTCATATTATACAGACATTAAATTTGATTAAGTTGTACTGTTTTTTTTTAATAAATGACCTGTGCAATCTTTTTATAATTCTTAATAAGACTTTTTAAAAAGGTAGTTTCCATTGGATATTGTTAACATGTGCTTGAAATACTTTGTATATTTATGGGAAATATAGTTTATAAGGTACCTTGCGATTGCATTGTTGTACACGAGATTCAACTACAAGATACCGAATGTTGGTGCTGTACCAAATGTTTTACAATATGGTATAACATACGCTCCATTCTAAATGTTACAAAAGTTAATTAATTAAATTTGTTAATAATCTATTCTTTAGAAAAATAGCAAGAGGTTTATTGGTTTTTATCCATTGTGGAATGATTATACTAAAGCAACCGTCGTACCTATATTTTAACAAATTCGCACATCACAATCGGAGCGATTCATATCTAAGGGACCTTAATTAAAAAGCAATAATAAGTTATCATGTCATTTATGACTAGAAATATTCTTATATTTGTTTGTAATTATTTTAAAACATCATATTTTTACGAGATGAAAGTATAATTATTAAGAATCAAGGAGCAAATTCTCTGCCACTGTCGAACAAAACTGTACGCAATCTTTACTTAATCATTTACCGGCTGATATTTAATAAGTTATAGTTGTGCTGTATCACTCTAGGTTTAACTCTCATTTCTCTGTGGCTCTAATGTTTATTTATCAACAGTTGGTCTTTGTAAATAGAGAAGTGTTACGACTCAATATTGCATCAGAACCGCCATCTTACGCAACTTAGGGTTTTTTTTATTATTATTATTATTATTTTATTCTTGTCAAAACTAATTAGAGGTGCTTTTTATGTGAAGTATTTGATGGTAAAACGAAGGTGCGTTACTTTATGTATATTTTTTGTTTGTACGCGTAGGTTACTAAGTAAGTTTATGAGGCAGTGATAACATTTTTCGAACATAATTGATATTTAATATTAAGATGATCTAATTAATTCATATAAGAATATATATCGCTTCCAACCAGCTTAATTAGCCTTTCAAATAACAGTCAAGCCTCTACTAAACAGCTCCGTTAGACTAGTGCCCGTGTTTCGTATGGAGGCGAAAGGGTAAGGTTAGAATTTTTTGTTTGTTTTATGGCAAGTTTTTTTTGTTTAAAAAGAAAAAACCTTAACCTTACCCAAGTAAACGGCGCTGTTTAATAAAGGGCCAGGCTAGCGAACCCCCTGTCCCCGCGAGGGGGGGGGGAGCAAAGTGCGTAAACGCATTCCACCACGTAAAAAAAAAGGCCGTTAATTGAACGACTAATTAAACAAGTAGGTTGCAACAAATACATCGAACGTTTCATTTTCTTAAAAGTAAATAAATATAAGTGTTGTAAATATTTCGCTTCAATTCTGGCTTTTACAGCCAACATGGTTACTCCTCAAAGATCCAGTTTAAAATATACAAGTATGATACGATGTTGTCACTGCCTGAATCGTGCAAAGCTATTTTAATATATTGTTGGCGTTTTATTTAAACTATTATTCCATTTGTAAGCGTGCTAAAGTAATTAAGTGGAAAAAAGTTTTATCGGCGGATAAAAATATATGTTGTGTTTTATTCTATTATATTATCAATAAAATGTGATATGAACTGCGCAATTGTGTTTGTATTTGTTACCTCTTAGCCTAGGAATATTTGTCGATCGTTTACCTGTTGTTGCCTATTAAAGATATATATATGTATACATATATAGCTTTAATATTGCTTTTGCCTCAGCTTTGCTCGCGTGGATGTTGACTATATGTATTTAATCAAAAACGGTGTAAGTATGTATGACAATTTATTCATGTTTTCAAACGTATTTCGTTTTAATCAATAGCTAATTAATAAGGACTTTCATACAAATTTTCGACCTCCATTTTAACCCCTTTAGGAGTAGAATTTCCATAAATAGGCTATAAGTATTCATTTGTTTGTAATAAAAACCTGAAGACAAAGTTTCAGGCTAATAACTTCAAGAATGACGGAATACCAGACTAACCTAAATACGAAATGTCAATCCCTAAGGGGTAGAATATCCAAAAACGCTTTAATACATATCTACTCATTTTAATCTTATCTAAATCTTTAATCAGTAGCCCAAACAAAGTTTTATGTTTCTAATTGAAAAAATGACGACTTCCATACTAAGTTTCTAGCCCTATTTCACCCCTTTACGGGTATAAATTCCAAAATTCTTTCCTTAGCGGGTGTCCTACTCAATAAACGATCCTACTCACCAAATTTCATAGGTCTAACTTAATATATATTATAATTATAAGCTCGGCGGTGATGAATCAATCAGTCAGGATATGTTATTTTATAAGTATATATAACTTTAAAATCGGTAGAAAGTGAAATATTTGGTAAATACTACCTGAGATTCTGGTAGACACATCATCATCAGCCGGCAGTCCACGGCTGTGTGACCTGTACTTAGGTCAAATATATCAAACTGGCCAGATAAACAAATACTTATAATAAATAAATAGATATGTTCAGATATTTTAACACAACGCCATCTAGTCCCAAACTAAGCAAAGCTTGTACTATGGGTACTAGATAACTGATATTCATACCTTTTTTTGTAAATACATACATATTATTTATAGAAAACACCCAAACTCCGAAATAAATATTTGCAGATCATACAAACACTTGGTCCTACTCAAAAATCAAACCCGAGATCTCTAGCACAGCAGTAGCATTCGCTACCACTGATCCACAGAAGCACAAACACGGCTGGCTAGCCCAAATTAAAAGCCAGAAATGAGAGCCTGTACTATGGGAATCAAAATACTGATATGAATGTCGCAGGTATATTGTCAAAGCCTATATACTATAATTTATATACTATAATTTCACTAGTGATATTATACCTAAACAGTAGATTGTTAATCGATTTTATTTCTTACATTATTAACGGCCTAGTTTTAGTGACATTGTATGTGTAGGTTAGGGTTTTCTTTTTGTTTCAATAACAATTTTTTGTTGTATAAGAAAAAAATAACTAAACCGCTGGTTAAGGCGTTGTTTTGTAAAAGAATAAAGTTAAATTAAGTCGATTGACAATCTACCGTTTTACTATGGACTGACAATATATTCCTACGACATATTATATCCTATTAATATCACAAACGCGAAAGTTTGTATGGATGAATGTTTGTTACTCTTTCGTGTAAAAACTACTTACGGATTTGGATGAAACTTTACTGTAATATAGCTTATACATCAGAATAACACATGGGCTACTATTTGCCGCGATAACACATACGCGGGTGGAGACGCAGGCATAAACTAGTACTTATATATTTTTAAATATATACATCTCGTAGATCACTTACATCCACTACCGGAACAATTATTTGCTCATCACACAAACACATCCTGGGTAGGAATTAAAACCTCGAGCTGGCTTAGCAGTCAAGATCGCTAACTACTAGGTCAATATTTAAATATTGATAATTTAAGTCAAACGTCTCCAGGTGTTATATTGAACATCGTATCAATCTAGACATAAAAAATCAGCAAAGTACGAGTCGGACTCGCGAAGGATGGGTTCCGTATATATATTTCAATCGTCTACTGTTGCCGTTATCAATGTCGAGCAAAAAAAATCATGTTTGCTGTATGGGAGCCACCTTAAATATGGATTTTATTATTTTTTAGTATTTGTTGTTGTAGCGGCAACTGAAATACATCATCTCTGAAAATTCCAACTGTTTAACTACAGACGGACGGATAGATAGCGAAGTTTTAGTGATAGGGTTTTACCCTTTGGGTACGGAACTCCAAAAAAAAGATAGTATTTTATAAAATGATACTTTTTATTTAGTAGGTAGTGTTAAATTAGTTTACAATGCACGTTAAGGTTGTCATTATTAGTCGATTAAGTTTCTAGGGTCCATTACAGTAAGCTAATCACTTTTATAGACACTAAAAATAGGGAATATGCATGATTTTTTTATTATTTTTTTATCATCCACGTCTCTTTATCATAGAAAAAATATGATTAGGCTTGAAACCAGTCGATCTATTTTTAAAAGTGAAATTTGAAACAGCTGTTTAGCGCGCGCTTTTTATGGGAACAATGGCGTAATTAATCGTTTGTATTTGTTTGCTATTCAGCATTTCAATTTACAGTTTTAATGGCTATACAAATCATGGTAGAAGTTAAAAAAATCTCCTTTCAAGTTTTGTATGGTATCGGAGTGCAAAACTACTTACGAACAATTGTAATGACAATTGTTTAAGTAAAGGTTATGATTTATTCTAGATAAGAATTGTTTAAACATTTATGAATAAAGATGTATTTTATGGTCTAAATTATACCATATAACACAATAAATACCTTGCAGGTTTCACTATTCTGAATTTTTGATAATTTGTCTTTGTCAATACCAATTTCTGTCATCTTCCTAAGTCGACCATTATTTTTCTCCCTAACACTGCTAACAAAGTATGAATTTCGACGCCAATAATTTCGGTGAAGTGACCATCGACGTCACATTTCGTTTCGACCAATAGTGACGCGTTTAGTAAGTTTGAATTTCCCTCCTCTCTTAATTTTCACTTTTTATTTAATATTTTATTGGTTTAAATAGGCACTAAATAAAAAAATACTTTTTAAGTATGTTGTTAGACAAGAAAGAAATAAATTTGAAAAAAATATTAAAATTTTATGCATATTCTCTACTATTTCCTAGGACCTATAACCTGCTTAATTAGTCAAAAAAGTCTAATTGTCGATGTTAACTTGAATTTCTTCAATACCATCACTTTCTGTGACAAGAGCTCTTTCAAGGATGACGCGGCCTTCTTTGTATCTGAAAAGTAATATAGAAAACATAATCTACCCTTTTTAACCAACCAACATTTTTCCAGTAAATCGATTAACTATTTGAAACATAAAAGTTTTTAAATATTATTACAAATAGGCTAATTAGAAAACAATCACAATAACAAATAAATGTAGTTTTCATTGACATCTGCAAGTCAAGGGTCACAATTGTGGTTGATTGCTGGTAACTCACTAGAAAAGCAAAAATAAGATTGCTATCTTTATCTGATCCGATTGTGATAACTCTGGCGGAACTAGCAGAATTGATGTGCTTTTAAATCCACCAGTTTAGAAATAAAGAGATATATGTTATAATCAGAATACAGTGGCATATTTTTTTTTTAATTCACAGTAGACTAAAAAATGCCTATACAACAAGTTATAATCGAATAATAATAATATAAATGAAACAACTAGTAAATAAAACAGCTAGTAACTTGCTAACATCCATAAAAAAGTTTGCTTGTTCACTAACTTACACAAAGAAAGCCAAAAATAATAAGTAATACACACCTCTGGTTCTCTTCTGTGGCAAATTCATACACCCAACCGAGTTTAGTGTTACAGTTTTTACAGGAGACATCACGCACCATGTGGCGGCCCGTCAGCATCACTCTGTCTTGCACCTCTGAGTACAGTAGGTTTACCACTTTGTGAAACAAGAATGCTCTACCTGCAATTATATTTAATTTTTAATTATATCAATAGAATATTTTTTAATAAATAACTTTCTTTGATTATTAGCTGACTGCCTCGTTGATCTAGTGGTTAGCATGGCTGTCTATCAAGAAGTCTCGGGTCGGAATGCTGTTGGGTTTTTCTTACAAAAAATACTAGATAGCAGCAGGGAGTATGGAAGATGGTGGTGTTTCCTGCCCGTTTCTAAGAGAGCATTTTAAGCTGTCAGTCCCGGCTATCCCTGCGACCCTAATTAATCTTGGGAATAATAAGGCCTAGCAAGATAGTGATTCTTTGATTATTGGGTATGTATTTCTAAAGTACAACTAAACATTTAATGATTCTGTATCATCATGTTCAATAACCTTTAACTATAGTTTTAAATAGCTTACACCAATCATGGTCACTGGTAGTTTACCCATGATCACGAGAGCTGTTACCCATTCTAAACAAAAATAAGAAGGAATTGTAAGCTTTTAAACAATTTGATTGCAAATAACTTGTTTGGTTTATAACTGGACTCCAGTTATAAAACAAACCTATGTGTAGAAGTAGCGAAAGTCTAAAAACAGCTAAAAATAGTAAAAGTATTTTAATTACTAAAAGTTTAATTGCTTTTTAGTTTTAACACTAATTGCTATAACTATTAAACATACTTCAAAAAAATAATCATTGCATAGCTCCTGAACATCACAATAAGACCATTATGAAAGGAGCAAAGATCACTAACTTGTTTAAAACCACAGAAATAGTAAATCTATTAATGATAATTATTTTATAGTCTATTTAATTGTAAATATATAATGTACCAAGTTTAAATCATAACACGAAATAAATGATTACCAAGATACCATCAACGATTGTTTGCTAACACAGTTGCCACAGTGGTGTGTTGTCATTTTCACAACTTAAAAATTACTTAGCTATAAGTGTATAATATTTTAGGTAAAATAGACTATTGACACTAATTTACCTATAATAATTATTAGTTACAAACTTTATTAATGTTATACTAGTTTAACACATAGGAAAAGCATAAACAAATGAATAGCAAGGTGATATTGCTACCAAAAATAAAGACCATACCTGTAGCACCCGTAAATCTGGTGCTGATTAATTCAGAACGATTTGTAAGGTTTACATCACACGATGCACAGGAGAATAAACGAGTACCTCCAATATGGTCCAAGAATATTTTACCCATTTTTGTGATTCTTTGTTATGAAAACAATTGAAGCAAAACAAGCAAGCACGGAAATAACAACTTCACGAATGTCATATTTTTATTATGTCAATGTCACTTTAGTGTTACTATTACAAGATTTCTTTAAAAACTCTTGTAAAATACCCAACGTTTCGCTAAATATGTATAAGCCTAATAACTTATACGTTGTTTATTAATTATTGGTTATTTATTTTATTCAAATCCACCTATTACATTGTATAATTACAACCTTAATATAATTTCACATTGTAAGCAGCATGTTGTTACTATATTAATACCCAATAAAGACCAAGCTTCAAACCCAATTTCAGTTCATATCCATCCAAAACACTAATTTGAATTATTGTTGATCTAAGATTTTAAGGACTATCTATTAAAAATAGGATTCTGCGTGAACTTTGACAAAATTTAATTCTTGACCCGTTTCTAAGGCAACAGTATCTTTTCACTTTCATATGAACTATGAATTTTATAAAAAAAATAACACAGTTACGTCTGTTATTTTATTTTTACAAAATTAATTATAGATAGGTATCATTTATGACTAGCTAGTTATTATGGACGGTGTACCTGAGGAAGCTATACACCATACAGCATTAAAATTAGCAGATGAAATAAAACATCTTTCGATTTACAAATCTTTCTATAGCGATGTACAGGTAAGTGATTCACAAATTACTTTGTCACCATAATTTATAAATTAGCTTTATAAAAAATTAGACGTATTCTCGTCTATAAAAATTAATTGTAAACTGTAGTGCATAAGCTCAATAATTTTCTTTAATCTTAAATTATTGAATTTATTACTTAAATCTGAATAAATAATTTTTAATACATTGAAATTAAAAATAAATGACATCCAGATAGAAACAGAAAAACTGATGAAGTTCATCATACAATTAGTTGCCTTGAGTAGGAATCGGACTCATGACTTAGGTTTAGTAAGCAAAATGACTGTCTGCTAGACCAACACTCCCATGAAAATAATCAAACTTCATAGAAAACACCTTTATCAAATTAATTATATTTTATCATATGTCAAAACGATAAATTGTATGAAAACTAAATGAACCCTGCGGTGTTACTTGCAGTATAACTTCACCCGCAAGTAACACCGCGGTTCGAATCAATTTCTTTTTGTTTAATCTAAACCATTCTCGAATCCTCAGGAATAGACACAAATAAATCATTAAAACAATTTCAGCCGTTAAGGAATTTAGTCACATACACACGCACAGAATATTTTTGTAAATAAAGATGTACAAACTTGTGACGTCACTGCTTTAGACTACTCAATTGATTATTTATTTCAATGTTTACTTGATTAAAATTTGAAATGTTTTGTAATATTCGTTTTAATGAAGGAGCCATCGGTACTTATTTGCGACACAGTCATGTACCCTTACCTACTTATTTTCAGAAATTAGTTTCTTCACCAAATGTTGAGAAAGAAAATTTCAAACAAACATTACAACAAGCTATGAAAGAAAAAGGATTAGATACTAAATTAAGGAATACAGTTTTTCATTGGGTTAGAACACAAAGTAAACATTGTGTAAGTTAAAAAATGATTTTATTTAAAATAGCTGTACATACTGACTATTTAAATGTTTTAAAGTCCGAGAAATGGGTATCACAATCTATCCAGCTACAAGTTATGTGTATTTTTTTTACTTGATATATCTGCAAATCTGTTTCGCTGAATTTTTATTCAGTTTGAATCCTGGACAGAATTAAGACAGTATAAAAACATGTTAGTTTAGTACCGTATCGGTTGATATGAGAACCATAGGGGAGACCTACTTCCAGCACTAAACGTCTTCTGGCCGAGATGATGATGATGAAAGTACCACATATTTGGAGTTTAGGAAGTAAGGTTTTCTAGATAAATTATTTTAGATCGCAATATAAAACAAGTTAGTTTTATTACAGAGACTAGATCCATTAACGTCATTATCGAAAGCCAGCGCACAATGGGAAAAGAGGATTCACAAATCATTAAATTCTATGTGCACCGATCTGGAAACTTCTCTAGCTAAAATAAGATCGCAGAGTGAACAAGATATTTTAACAGAGAAATGGAGTGAACTTAGTACTTACAATTTAGGTAAATATAATAAGTTAATATTTCGAATATCTTATACATAACGCCATCTAGTTTGAAACTAGAATTGCAAGGTTGGTTGATGCAATATTTATATACTTCGACGAAGAGTTGCGCCACAAAGTTGGATTTATATTTCATTTCCCAGTAATTTTCTCGGTTAATTTGGTGATTTGATTTTGTACGACATCGGTTGCTTACAATTTCAATAACTCTTCTTATCCATTATTCTGCAACGCCGTGCTAAAATCATATGATAAGGAAGAAAAATCGAGGGTTGCTACCCTCCCCTTCACCAGTACTCAGATGGACATCTTACAAGTGACGGCATAGTGCTAAATGTTATTGTTTTACACCCCTGTATATTTCTAAAATTGTCTCCTAATGGATCGCATGACCCATAAATTTTCGATAAGGACCCGTAGCCTAGAGTGTTCTGTATGTGCCTCTAGAGAACTGTGACCGGAGGACCTGTCTTAGCTGAGACAATGGCGTTTTTCGTTACCCCGGCTATTAGAAAACAGAAAAACAAACGGGATGGTTTTAATCGGTAAGAGTCCGAGAGTCCCCTGCGCTCCTCACAATGGGCGACGAACATCTTTGAGGATCTACCACCCCGTTTAAAAATAATACTTATGTTTTTTTATAAATACATACATATTTTACTTAAAAAGCACCCAAGCGCCGAAATAAATATTTGCAAATTATACAAACATTTAGTCCTACCTGGGAATCTGAGAACCACACACGCTGACATACCACTGCGCCACCGAGGTAGTCAAATATTCAAAATATTCTAGTATGTACTTGTATCGTTTTTTTTGGACTCCGAGTACACGTAACGATTGCCAAAAATGATAATGTCTCTCTCGCTCTATGGATTTAAATGTACTCATTCATTTTTAAATGTGTAAGTTTGGCGAAAACTTCTTCGTTATTTTCAGATTTATCAAAATATAGACCAGTGTATGCGCCAAAAGATTTCTTGGAGGTATTGTTAACTTTGTCTGGATATGTTCCGTTTACAAGAGAGTGAGTAACTTTTGTAACTTAGGACCAGTTCACTACTTACTGATACCTACTCTCTGATACGCTAATGTCAACTTATCTGTAATATAACTACAAATGCCAGTTTCCCAAATCGCATGTCTCTATATGCGATTTGGGAAACTTAAACTTGTGTCTTTACTTGTACTTTTTTGATATACGGGGCGAACAAGCAGATGTATCGCCTGATGGTAAGCGATTACAGCCGCCCATGGACATCCGCAACACTAGTTGCGTCACAAGTGCGTTGCCAGCATTTTAAGAAGGAGTATGCTCTTTTCTTGAAAGTTTGAAGGTCGTATAAGTCCAGGAATACCGCAGGCGACAGTTCATTCCACAATTTTGTTGCGAGAGGCAGAAAGTTTCTGGAAAAGCGCACAGTTGTTGACTGTCAACCATCTAGATGATACGGATGAAATTTCTGTCGAGTAGGACGATGGCGGAAAGAGGCAGCAGAAATCATGCCAAGCAATTCCTCGGAATACTCTGTCTGATGTACCTAGATATATTTATCAGGACTCTTACCTGTTAAATAGTTTGATAATTATGGTTCATAAATTTCTGTAACTTTATCAGGATCTGGTGAAACTGGCTAATTTTTTTAAATATATATTTTGGATAATATCACCTTCATGTGACCTTTTTTTCTTATTTTAGGGATGAACCAAAATGGGAGTTTGCTCATTTACCTTTAAAAGTAAATAAAATTGACGACTTGGTGAGTTTATATTTTCCTGACAAGTTTAACGTATTACTTACTCATTAAATTATTATTTCTATGATCAAATATACAGAATAGTGATATGTTGGGACCAAAGGTTAAAATTAAAATGAAGTTTAACAACAAACAATTTGTGTAACTATCACTAGAAAATTAAATATCCAACAAAATATATGAAGCGCACTAAACAGACCGAGCCAGGATGGCGACGTTACGTGGCTAGGTCGACTGGTCAAAATAGAAAATTTAACAAACCTTCGTTCAAAAAATTCAAAGATAGTATGTACTATCTGTAATCTATATCTGTATAGTATGTAATATCTAATGGGTATGCACCCGTTCACATTGCGTTGTCGTCCCGCTCCGTACACTGTCTATCCTATATTATCGGGTTATAAAAATTACTAAAACATAGAACTGCCTCGGTGGCGCAGTGGTAGCTTACGCGACTGCTGTCCATGAGGTATCGGGTTCGAATCCTGGGTCGGACCAAGAGTTTGTAAGATCTGCAAATATTTGTTTCGGAGTTTGGGTGTTTTCTATGTATAATATGTATGAATTTACAAAAAAAAGTATATGTGTATACATATCAGTTGTCTAGTACCCATAATACAAGCTCCGCTTAGTTTGGGACTAGATGGCGTTGTATTTTTTTTTTTTACTTTATGCACATTAATAGTGACAAAGGTGGACTTAATGCCGTAGGCATTTTCTACCAGTCGACCTTAGGGTGATGCAGAGCCAACACAAGGTAGATGCACAAAACTAAACATAAGTTTATATCATATATGAATAATAAATAATTAAACCATAAATAGTAATTATATTAATATNATATCATATATGAATAATAAATAATTAAACCATAAATAGTAATTATATTAATATATATAATAAACACGTATTTAAATACATACATTTATATACATATAAATACACATAAATACATAATATATACGCAATATAATTTTATATGGGGACAGTACGATGGTATCAAGGTGGATCTGATAGAATGTGTAGAAAATGTTTCCACAATAAGTGTTTATAACGTTGCCCAGTTTTAGCCATCTTGATCTCGAGAGGGAGCTCGTTCCATAGGAGGACAGCTTGTACGAAGAAGGTTGAGTGAAGAAAATGGCGTTGTGTATTAGATGTCTGAAATATTTATTATTTATTTATTATTGAACCTCAAATTAATCCTACCTAATAAATTCTTGTGTAATACAATATGAAAAGCCTAATTGATCCTTAATTATTTATATTCAAATTGTTTTTATTACAATTCCGTACTAAATAAGGGGCAACTTTGTAGCGAAAACAGTTTCCGGAATGGTCAACCGGGGAGCCGCTTCTAGGTGTGAACCCCTTCATGCCGAGCACTGTACCGGGATTTTCCACCTTGGAAGCTGAGCGTATCAGTCTTGGCGAAAGAGTTGTAGCGCTGGGCTATGCCCCTGTTGTACAGGAGTACTTAAAGAAGGGCAGCCCGCAATGCTTGAGGGCGAAACTTTGGTCAAACGTTTTGGGTTCAGATATTAAAGCGCCGGTAAGCTATTACAATTATAAATTAAAAAAATATTTGAGATCAATGAAGTACCTACTGAAATGATAGGTCCAAATGAAATTACTGTATATTCCACTTAATTTCGCCATACCAGGGTGCTTCATTACATACATGTAGGGATATAGGCTTTGAAATTCACCACAATTTATTATCTCTGTTCCCGTATGATCTTGTTTGTTATTACAGCAAGTGCAATACTTTAATCGGCTCAAGAAAAATGTGTTAGAAGTGGACCTAATGGTAGACAAGCTTATATTCAAAGATGTTCAGCTCACCGCTTCTAACGATGACCAATACTTTGTATTTGAGGACCTGCTCTATCAGGTAATTAACAAAATTACCAATTTTTGTACTTTATGCTCATGTAAATAAGGGTTATTTTTTAGGATAGACCGGTACTTCACCTAGGTTCGCCTCCTATGTGAAGCGACTCCAACTGATGACATTATTGTACGTTGATACTTTTAAATCGTTTACTTTTTTGATATGATTTAGATATGATTCTAAAGATCTATATAATATTTAATTTAAAAAAGTCCATTAAAGTTTAATGTATTTTTTTATATTTTTTTATTATGTTAGAAATAAATCCTATACCGACCCGACCAGCCAGGTAGTATAGTAAGCCGAAACCTTCTTTCTAGGGAAAGGTCTGTGTCTAGCAGAGAATTATTATGGGTTGTTAATGATGATGGTGTCCAGATATACTTTGACTCATTCTAAAATTGTAGAACGTCATTGTAGAACGAGCGATCAACTCATTCCTGTCAAATTGGCTACCAATTTATCGTTTGCTAAAATCGTTTACGGCTAGGCATTACCGATTGCATAAGTAGATTAGACGTGAAACGTTTGTATCTAGGCTAACGCAGGTAAGTAACATAGGATAATTTCTTGATGCAAGTTTAAACATGTCATGTTAAACAGTCCCCAACCCGCACTTGGGCAGCTTGGGGACGTATGGCGTTAACCCTCTCCTGTGAGGAGACCCGAGCCCAGCAGTGGGACATTATGGGTTGTTGATTGATTGATTGAAAATATATACATATATGAATCTCATTTTTGAAGTGAAAACTTTTTTAGCAGCGTTGTGCACTTATTGGTAGGAGAAAATCTTATGAGTTCGCATAACCGCGTCACCGACATGCCGACATCACAAAACTTCTTTGGGTGCGTTGAGCACTTTTTGGTAAAGCAAAAACTTTTGGGTTTGCGACACAGCCATGCTAATGTTTTGATATTGAAAATTTTAATTTAAACATTATAAATTTTCTAATTCTAGACATTAATTTTACAAATAAGATACTAATTTATAAGTTTTCACTTCAATCGGCAGTCCTTATAACTGCCATTTTTTGTTTGTATTAAGTGTTTACTATAAAAATAGTAGAATCGACTATCTAGTAGCCCTAGTTTGAACACCTTTACATTTTCCACACGAAAAGCTTTTTCGAACTATATACAAACTTAACTCTTTTGCAGGTGATGTTATGTTTCTCACGCGACGTCGAGGTAATGCAACTCCTAAAGGGCACCATAGGAACTCCGCCTGTTGTCACCATTAAAGGGAGGCAAACTTCACCTGAGAGTCT
Organism: Hyphantria cunea; assembly: GCA_003709505.1. Taxonomy (NCBI): domain Eukaryota; kingdom Metazoa; phylum Arthropoda; class Insecta; order Lepidoptera; family Erebidae; genus Hyphantria; species Hyphantria cunea. Next base: position 912,626 of record PKRV01001403.1, read on the forward strand.
GACAGCGTTCCCGCCCAGTGGCATTATACCATTCCATGGATTTACAATGTATGGTAAGCTCTCGTCGTAGATTCTAGAACAATCTATTACCCAGAAAATTTTGTGAACAGAACTTTCAACTTTGTGTCGAAGGTAATAATGTTGAAAATAATATACATGAAAATAAAAAGATCGATTTTCTTATCAGGTAGTTCTGTTTGGTTCGGTTGACTTGAACCTCGTTTAGTTCATTACCGCCCTGAATCAATTACTTGCTTAAACACTATAATAATTGATGACAATACTAATGATTTCAAAAATGTAATTTATAAAAAACTGCGGATTAAAGAATAATAAACCATAGAATATTACTTTATTCCTTAAAGACTGTCACATATTCAAGGATTAAAAAATTCCGCTTTTTCAAATCTGTTTTCAGCCACTCCATTCTGTTACCTATTTGACGATCCGGTACAACTGTACTACACTTTCCGAGCTTTCTACGTGCGCTACTGGCATCGACTACATTATATATCGACACATCCACAGGTATATTTAAAGAACCTTACAAATTTTGTTATTGATAAGGGACTTAACTTTTTGCCTTCCCCTTTGGTATTTGGAATATCTCCAAGTACCCTCAGAAATATAAATAATTTTATTGAAATGTCCGGACACTAATTTACACCACTACAAATAAACTTGTGGCCACTTTTACTCTTCAATAATTCTATTCATCAAGAAGTTTTTTAATGATTCAATCATTAACTTTTTTCAGGGTATAGTTTCATTGTGTCTTTTGTATGAAAGGCTTTTAGAAGCGAATGAACCTCTACTATGGGTACACTTTCGAAATATCAACATTAATCCGTGAGTATACTACATACTTTAATATAGGCACAAAGAACAATACGAATATACATTTTCGAACACGGTTATTATATTGACTCAAAAATAATTTATTTTTACAATAGAACTGAATATTTAACAGGAATGTTCAATTTGTTTTCAGCATCCGAGTGGTGTTCAAATGGCTAATGAGAGCGTTCAGCGGGCATCTACCACCAGATCAGCTGTTATTACTCTGGGATGCCATCTTAGGTTACGACTGCCTAGAAATCCTACCATTATTAGCACTGGCAATACTTAGCTTTAGAAAGGAGAACATATTCCAAGTAAATACTTTGCAAAATGTTGATGCAGTCTTAGCCGATCTTTCGACTATATCTGTTATACCTTTATTACAACTAGCTCTCATGAAGCCTTGACCCTCAATATCTTGCGTGTATGTGGGAATGTCGAAATATTCGGATTAATATTCGATACTGTTTGCAAAAGAAATTGTTTTTAACAAGTATAAAAAAAGGAAGTAATTAAATTCATATTTTTTAATAGTACTCCAGTCACACAATAGAATATCAGTCAATTTTAAGAATTTTTTTTTTAATCATTTAAAACTTAACTGGTGTTTGTTACCTTGTAAAGTGAGTAAGCAAATACTGCCTTTATGCACCACCTTCACACACGAGTGCACTCATATTGTGTGCCCTTCATCGCATTTAAAACCTTTAAACGAGACTCCTAAGGGTGTTGTAGTAACTGTAATATCTTTTGAGGTTATACATTTTTAATTGCTTATTTTTCAAGGTGTTCATTTTAATATTGTAGAAAATGTTGATTCTCATCTACAGCCCGAGTTATCTTATCATTTGTACTTATTTTAAATTAAAACAAATATGTTACAATTACGTTCATTGTATCGAGATCATCCCGATTTATATCTAGACCATGGAGAAATATAAATCCCAAATATCTATACCAATCTGGAGAGGAATTATGCACATTTCTTGCTTTTAATAGTGCTTTCGAGCCATAAACACTATTCTGTTTCACGAGACGGATTTGACTCCAACTGCTCCTTAGTTTGAGTGACCAGGTGAAAAAATTATAATTAATTCGTTCTGCATGTAAGTGAGAGTAAGAGTTCCTAAGATCTCCTGACTCGTGAAACCAATAAGTTGTACTGTTAATTTAAAAAAAAAAAATGTTGATGTCTGTAAATAATATTTGTATATTGGGAAAATGCTTGGTCACCCTGTCACAAGACCAAAGTATTTTTTATAACTATAGTTTTTATTTATTTTTGTTAAAATTATATGTTCCATTAGCTCATATGCGCAGGGGTCTGTGTTATTGTTGTAAAACTTTTTTTGTTTTGTAGGCAGATACTTTTTTGTCAATAAAAAAGAAAGTACAAAGTGTTACCTCATTAAGTTTATTTTTTCTTACAAACAACACACCAATTACCCTCTTCGTAAAAACTGTTTTCTATAACGAAATTAGCTTCTTCACACAATTGGTCCAGTTCATTTTCTTCGAAAACATGATAGTACCTTAATAGGGTATCATTTGGTTTATTTTCGAGTTTATTATTATTAACTTTTCTCAACTTCCACGGTACTAATAAGTCTTTATGTTTGAACTGAGTTCTGTTCTCATGCACGGGTAGATTGACTCCTCCAACTGTGACCTGGGTTTCACTGGTCTCAGACTGGTTGAGCTTATTTTTACAAAGGTAATTCGATTTAGTTTGATCTTTTGCCCAGACGGTGATAAGTGCTCTGCCCCCGTTTCGAAGTAACCGGTGTATGTTCGATATAGCTTGCAACCTTCTCGCCTGGAATATACATGGTTAAAACATAAAACAGAAAACGATTCGCACTATATTATGGCTACTAATTCTATATTCTATATGAGTTTCATTAATAAAATTTGTCTAGGTGTATAATTTGTACATGCTTTTTCAAAACTGCAGTTATGATTGGTTATAGTAACCGAGATTATAACAGCTAAAATGAAGCAGAGTACACTAATATGTGTTGTAATTTAATTCGCTTATTTGTACAATCGACTTAATAAGCAAAAACTTTGACATAAAGCCTATGTTCTTATAGGCTTTATGTTTGGCTAGCGTAGTCTGTCGGAACAGATACAGTAAGTCAAAACCTCTTTTTTTAAAAAAAAAAACCATGTCCGACAATGGAAAGGCTATTCCTAAAGGCTCATCCCAGAATCAGGGACAGAGGGTGCATCAACTTCTTTAGTTGCTTAATTCCATCTATTGAAAAAAGACTCCAAAAAAGAGAAAACAAGATCACAAATATTGATAATCCTTACCTTACTGCTAAAGTGATGTATAACAGCAATGCAAATGACTATATCGGCGCCCTGGTCCCTGAGCGGCGAGCGCAGCAGGTCCAGCCGCAAGCTGTCTGCACCACTCACGCCAACGATGTGCTCTTTACATTCGGACAATAAACCCGTGGAACGCTCACAGGCAAGCTATAACATACAACTATAACTCCACTATCTAAAAAGATTTGTTCTATACTAATATTATTTCTAAATGATATTTGGAATAAGATAAAATATTAATAAGTTCTACAATTATGATGTTACACATGAAAGTTAATACAAGAAAAGACTCGACTCGCCTAAATGTCGTGACCACCCTTTTCTGTTTCTTGAGGCCCAGAACAATGAACCTTACATCGATATAAATAGCGTCGAATATATTGACTGTCGCGCGGTTGGCTTTGTTATATTCGACGGCATGTTCTTGGGAAAGGTCAATGAACCTTCTCAAATGTAATAGTAATAGCGGCATGTAATATAAAAAGGCGTATTGCAGGCCGCAGTTTAGTTCAGTTTGAGCTACAGTACGACAAATATCTCAGCGATGATTAACCCAGCGACCCGCGAATTAAGCGAATTAAGGACTACTATTCTGATTAGTAGATTAGATTCAGTACTTTTAAGATTATTTTTGATAAAATATTTTTTACTTATTTCTCAAATTTATTGAGCCCGAACATATATATGTAATATTGTTTTTTCTTCTTTTTTAAGATTTTTTCAAAGTCATTTCTTGGAGTTAACAGAGTAATTGTCAACATTGTATAAAACTAGCTAAATGAACTAACCTGCACAATATCATTTCTTCTCAATATATTCTTGCCATTACCGCAGCCTAGATCTAGCACCACACTCCCAGGGGGAACTCCCTCCATGAACTGTACCACTTTTGGCCACGGTTTGTGACGAGTGGTACTAAAGTGACTAGCAATTTGTTCGTAAACCTGATGTGTTTATAAAATTATTATTATTTCTATCAAGAAAAAGTTTAAAAAAACTATAACCTGATACTGTAAAAACTTATATCACGCGGGCTAATATAATGAATCTATTGACATCTTATTCATTAGAATCGGTTCAATAGTTTAGACACTGCAATGAAACATTCACTCATAAAAATATTACCCTTCCTAATATTAGTCAGATAAAAACAAAGAGGTAAGAACTAAAATCTTAGTTCTTAAGGCAATTTTATCTCCCAATTTCAATACATATGTTGAAAGAGTCTGCTTGGAGTTGCCATATATAAAATAAAGAACTACTAAGACCTTACCTGATGTACATGCAACTCTTCCAAATTAGATGCTATTTTATCTTCTAAATTGTCCGTTGAAACATTTTCCACAGAATCACATAGAGTTTTGTATTTGCATTCACAAGGGCCACTTCTAGTCCATCGAAATGTTAATGAAACCCTCATTTGTCTAGGTGTGGTATCACTGGTTATCACCTTGACGCTATTCTGTGAATCATCTGAATGACGGTGTTCAATGATGGGGTCATAAGTGCGAGGTTGAATTCCATGCTCCCAATCATATCTGTGAAATTAAAAAATCATTATTGAAAAATTTTGAACATACATAGCTCATAATTCAGTAATCAAAAAATTTGGTACATAAAATTAATTGCATGTCAACAATGATATTCTCAAATATCTTACACACGGAAGGTGATCCTAAACTAGGCGAAGCCTGCACTCCTGTTTATAGACTACTAGCTATTGACCGCGGCTCCAACCACATGTTTGTCGATTATCTCAGTAAAGAGTAGCCATGTCCCTTCTCAGGAACCAAATCTCCATGCCCCATTGAAATTAGTGCAGCGGTGTGAGAGCGTAACAGACAAGAGTAACTATCGAATTATAGGATAGGAAAATTTTGTTTATAACACATCATCTATGTTTTAAATACGGAAACATTACATTCAAATGATATTTGGGCCGCTTCTCAGAATTGAGATAAGATGTCATTTTCTTTTAGTTAGTGGCTAAGACATCAAACAGCCTGCCTGAGACTGAGCCAGCTCTAGTGGCAGTAGTCAATAGGCAAGATGACAGTAACCAGGAACCACTAAAATCATGTATTTATCTGATGAAATAATCATAAAAATCGTATTTATTTTCATATTCAGTTAATTAATAAGAATAAAACTAGAAAATATAGCAATCCGCCATATTTAGTTGAACACCAATCAGAGCGAGTTATGTCACGTTACTGTACACGTCATTTTGTTTGGATATAATCGACGATCACTTTACTGTTTTTAAGAGCTATAATTATGACTGGTTGACAAATGGTGACGTCACTTCTGCGATGTGACGTCACAAACAGACGCCATAACACCACCGAGCGTTTTGGCGTGAATTTTGGACTTAAAATTCAAATCGCATTTTTTTCCTACTAAATCTTTATTTTTCGTAGAAATAAGATTGCTTTAGGCAATAAGACATACTTCTGAGTATCATAAAACAGTTTTTCAAGTTAGTCAGTTTAGTCGTCATGCCTAATAGGCATCATAACTAGAGAGAGCGAAATGTCACACTTAAAACTATACTAATCATACTAATATTATAAATTCGAAAGTAAATCTGCCTGTTCCGCTAAACCACTGCACCGATTTCAATGAAGGCATGGAGATACTTTAAATCTTGAGAACGGATATAGGCTACTATTTACCGCGATAACCGACATACACGCTAATTGGCTATATTTTGGTAGATAAGGTGGTATTGTTTGTGTGTGTTTATAGCTGATAAATATAATGGTAAGGGGTAAAATTTTTAAAAACTTGTCTGATTTGCTAGTGGTATATAGTTTATATAATTGTATAATTTTCCCTCACATACACAATTAAAATTTTAATATATCACCTAGCCTCATCCTGCATTATGAGCAGTGATCGTGCCTGTACCAAAACTGGCACATATTTACCACTGTGGTGTCTCCAATCCATCACTACATCGGACCCTAGTGATAGTGACAGAATTGTGTCGTCAAATGGACTGTGTTTATCCACATGAGCTGGTATTCCTGAAAAAATATGTTTATTTCATTAGTGTTCTGAATATAAATAATATCATTTAATCAGTCTAAGTGTGACAGCTCTTAACTAACATTTGTTTTCTTTCTTATTTCATTAATAATGTATTTAAGATTCTTATTCTCTTTCGAAAAAGTATCAGATTTTTATTTCTACGTTCTTTGTTAACACAGTGTTTGTCTCTCCTAAATTTTTAATCAATTTGCATGTATGAGTATGTAGGAGTCACATCTAGACCAGCAATATATCATTTCATCCTATTAATATTATGAACGCGAAAGTTTGTATGGATGGATGTTTGTTACTCTTTCACATAAAAACTACTCAACGGATTTGGATAAAACTTTACAGTAATATAGATGATATATCAGAATAACACATTGGCTAGTATTTGCCGCCATAACAGACATATACGCGGGCGGAGCCGCGAGCATAAACTAGTATATAATAAAGGATTAAGAAAACTAGGAATTTTAAAATACTCAAAACTATTAACACCATGTAGGTATTACTGTGTCTTTATATAAATGTATTCAATAAACAAGTTAAATTATAATTATACAGTACTCACCATGTCCTGGACTATATTTATTGACAGTTAATTGATCTGGAGTACCAAGATTAAAACCCTGTTCTTTTAACCGCTTCCACAACACATCACATTCCCTGGGTATCTTTTCTTCCAATGGGCTACTCAAATCCACATCATTACTTCCATACCTAAACTCAAAACCATAGTGTTTAACTTGTCTATTTTTTAAATTACTTGATTCGGGATTCCAGTTGAATAAATTTAAAAAGTTTGCCTCCTCATCAATTGAGATGAAGTTATTTAGGAGCAGCAGGCCTTTAGGGCTCTCATGAGTACAAATTACTTCTGTATTTGGCACTGAAATAAAAATTTTTACATTTCTTATTATGGTTTATATTTTAACAGTAGAAAATGGTTTTCTTGTAACTTGAAATATCCACCTTTATGCCAGAAACTAAAGACTATTTCGAAAATTCTTAATTGATAGAGCTTCATATTTGCGTTTTTGAAGAATTAAAAAAGAATCAATGTCATATCAATAACTGCTTTTTGTCACAATATGACTATAATAATTAGAATGGAGTTTATTTATAACATTTAGGCTAATTTCTGAGATTCAACACTGTCTGCCACTTTAATGTATAATCTCAACTAATATTATGAGAATGTGATTGTGTGTTTCCTTGTTTTATGCCTAAACTACTGACTGACTACTAATCAATTTCAGGCAAATTCTTAACATAGTAGTTATTTAGGACCCTTTGGTTGATGGAGGGACGCTGGGATTGTAGTAGCACCTTGCCGAGCACGTGATCGGGATGTCAGTCGTCTATGCATCAATTTAGTTTATTTTCGTGTGAACTTACTGCCACTAGCCGAAAAAAGATGAAATCTGGCTTAGTTACGTACCGGCACCTATACTTTAATTCTTAAGAAAGGACATGGGCTACTTTTTACCACAATTAAACAAGTAACTTATGGAATTTCTAACTAGTTCTCTATAGAAATGACATTTTAGAACCAAGCAACTAGAGTGTTATTTATGTTAAATATAATAAATAAATAAATATTTCAGACATCTAACACACAACGCCATCTAGACCCAAGCTTAGCAGAGCTTGTACTATGGGTAGTTGACAACTGATATTAATACATATATACTTTTTTTGTAAATACATACACGAGAGCCAAAGCAAAAAGCTACTATGAAAAATAATAGTACAAAGTATAATACAAAAATATGGTTTACCTTCTTCAACAAAATTTAAATACACTGGGGTCCCATTTTCCCCGAGCTTCACTTTACCATTGCACATATTGAAAAACAGCACTGCATTTTGAGTTACATCAAATACTAAAAAGGAATGAGACTCCCCCTTTTCAGCTATAAACTTGGGTAAAGGTATATCTAAGTTTTGCTCCTTGATTACACTGTAAATATCATCCTTTTCTAGCCCAGTGGCCTGTCCAGCATTACAGAGAACAATTTTCTGAAACAAAATAGTTGTTTTTGAGACAAGGAAACATAGGAGACAAGACAAGATTGCTGGCCTTTGAAGTGGAGTATGTAGAAGATAGTTTGTAAAATAATGTTGGGCAGTATACTTTTAAAGTTTTAAGCACTATTGTGATGGTGTGTTATAATTAGGGTTTCCAATTTTTGTAACAGAAAATAAGAATATTAAGGTCGGAAAAATAAAATGCATGCACAGTACTTTAAAAAAGAAGACTGTATTTTTTTTTATGTTTTATAAATATATTTTTCGGATTTTCTTAGACAATTTATCAACATTTTTTAAATAATCAAAAGCCTCTCCCCAGCCTTAGTTAATATTGACATAAAATAAGTATTTATATACTTTTCTCATAGAACATTAAAAAGTATAAACGAGAAAGTATATTATTGTTTTTATCAGTATGGTTTGGATAGTTTTGCTTTTCCTTCTCCCAGTCAGGGAGGAAAACTTGGTTAGCACTTCTGTGCATCCACTAGCGTCAAGTTTTATAAATTAAGATAGTTATGATGAACTTACAGGGCCCGGTGTACTGCAACATATTATTCCTTTAGAAGTGTATAACCGAGCTGAAAACCTCTTTCGTTTCCGTTCTGATTTCTTATCTACTTCCATATTTTCAAGACAATCTCTTAAAACTCTGTGAATGTTTTAATTGTTATCATAGTAGCTTTAATACATAGCATATGTATTATGCTGTCAAAATATGCATAACCCTAACACCACACTTACACTACGTCAGTACATAATCCCACAGAACACATATACTCTCAGCGGAGCATAATCCGAACACTAGTCTACTTAGACATTGACAGCTGACACTTTGGAAAAAAATTTGAAGAGGAAGTTCTCAGTTTGACAATTGAATTGTCAAACTGAGAACTTCCACCTCAATTTTTTTTCCAAATCAAAATCTCACACTGTGTGTGGGACTTAATATATTCAACATTCCCATTTATCTATTTTTGGGTGTAAGTATAAAAAGTAGTTAATTTTTTTATAAATTCAGTGTAAGAATGATTCTATTCATCATCTTTTGATGAGATGGCAACCAGCTAGATCAGCTATTTCTACCAATGTCAGGTATTTAAGTCTTCAATTATACGTCTTCGAGTCTTCAAGTCTTCGTCGTAATTAAATTAATGATAAAAAATATAAAAAATGTGAATGATGGACCGTCTTTCGCAAAAACAGAAACGATCTCTGAATAATTCTACTTTCTCGGTCATTGTATAGCCCTAGTCTGTCAACTCTGTCAGCAGTGTCAGCGTCAGAGATGACAAATACTGTCATAAACCTGTATAATCATTTTAGCCAAAAAGATGTTGGAATTTGAAATTATTTTTAAAAATTCGCCCATTTCATGACTGATTTTAAACAAATTTTCAATGGGTCCTAGAAAAAAGGTCATTTTAATTTATAAAATTGTTTTTTGGTAAAATAACGGCATAAATAAAATTTTGTTTCTTACTGTAACCTCCGTTGTTCTTACAGGAAAACCGTCCAAGATCTAAGAAACATGTTATCTGCATGGCTTCAGATTTTTTCTACCCGAACACTGGAGGGGTGGAGGAACACATCTATAATTTGTCACAATGTTTAATTAAAAGAGGTCACAAAGTTGTTATAATCACACATTCATACGGTGAACGTATCGGAATACGATATTTGACATGTGGACTCAAGGTTTATTACATACCAATCAAGGTGTTTTATGCTCAAGTTGTTCTTCCAACAATGATAACAAATATACCAATAATAAGATATATATTGATACGAGAGCAGGTTGAAATAGTTCATGGACATTCAGCATTTAGTGTTTTGTGTCATGAAGTGTCAGTTATAGGTAAACTTATGGGTCTGAAGACTGTATTCACAGATCACAGCTTATTTGGCTTTGCCGACACATCTGCAGTATTAACAAATAAGTATTTACAAATATGTTTAAGTGAATGCGACCACTGTATATGTGTATCACACACAGGCAAAGAGAACACAGTTCTTAGAGCCAAAGTTAAGGCTTACAAGGTGTCTGTTATACCTAATGCTGTAGATGCTTATACCTTTACTCCAGACCCAAGCCAAAGAGATCCAGATGTAATTACAATTGTAATAGTTTCAAGGCTGGTTTATAGAAAAGGTGTTGATTTGATGGCTGCTGTAATAGCTGATATGTGCCCTAAGTACCCAAATTTAAGATTTATTATAGGAGGTGATGGTCCTAAGATGTGGCTCTTGCAGGAAATAAGGGAGAGAATGGGGTTCCAGCACTGTGTCACTCTATTAGGAGCACTCAAGCATTCTGAAGTGAGAAATGTATTGGTTAAAGGTGATATTTTTCTGAACACATCTTTGACGGAAGCTTATTGTATGGCAATAGTTGAAGCTGCATCTTGCGGGCTAAAAGTTGTTTCTACAAGAGTAGGGGGCATACCTGAAGTATTACCGGAAAACATGATTTATTTGACAGAACCAAATGTTGGTAGTTTAGTTCTGGGAATTGAAAATGCTATGAAAGACATAGCACAGGGAGATCTGATGTGCCCTTTTCAGTGCAATAGAGTTATCAGGAAGATGTATAACTGGATGGATGTAACAAGGAGGACGGAAATTGTTTATAATAATATATCTTTGAATAAGAACAAACCATTGGGATTACAGTTACGAAGTTACCTCTCAAGTGGTGTATGGCCATTTCTTTTAGTCATAAGCTTAATGTACTTGTTGTTAAAATTAACTGAAAGGGTTTATAAAAGAAAGCACATTGATATAGCAAGGGACTTGAAATTATAGTATTTTGTGTTACTTTAATATTATAAGTAGTTAATTTATTATTGTACGACAAGCCTATTGTCAATTCTAATAACAATTTGGGAGAATTAGAACAACAGGCAAGAAAAAAATTCTTTAAAGTGAAGAAAGTAAAAGTCAAGTACTCTTTAAAAAAACTATCAACAACTGGGTAACTATTATTTATTATCACAGAATCCAATTAGTCAAGATTTCCTTTCAGCTGTTATCATCATCATCATCATCAGCCTAGAACAGCAATCCACTGCTATGGTGACTGAATTTTCAAACAAGTTTACAACAAGGGTCTCGTATTTACTTTTTCCTTTCATGACATGCCCCTATAAGATACCCCAGAAATTTTCAAGTTCAAGAATGATAAACTACTAACTTTAAGCAACATACGGTTTGCCATGGCATTGTGAAGTTGAGCATAAGAAACATAATTGTCTGTTTATATTCTATGAATATTTCTGCTTTTTAATTTCTTTGTATAAATACTGAATGACTAAAAATTCAGTTTATTTTCAAAAACACCATGCAGAACTAGCAACAGCTAAAAACTACCTTTGGTAATATAATAACTCATTATTTTCGTGATAACCAAATGAAGGTTAAGGGAAAACCATTATACCAAAAAAGAAAACAATTATTTATGTAGGAATGATATTTATTAACGTTACAACAAATAAATTGCAATGGCAATCTAGCGCACACTAGTTTGCATAATTTATTTATCATATAACAGCATATTATTATATAAATTGAATAAATAACAAAATTTTGCAGTTATTACATTCCAGTAATTAAGAAATTTTCAATCATGTATATTTTTCCTAATTAATGTGATTATTAACACCAAGACTGATGATTAGGTAAATTTGCATTTGTGATTTATGCTCTGTAACAAAAAAAAAACAGAAAATTGATCCTCATTTTTAAATAACACAAATGACACTGCGTTTTTCGTCGTAGAAAAGTTATGGTTTCAATTATTACTACTTTACAGGAGACCACTTTGAAGTTGACAAATTAAATTTTTCTGTACAATTTTAAAAAGGTTTCTTTAACATTCTTCCATTTCAACATGTTATTCTCACCTTTATAAAACATATAAGTACACAAATAATAATTTGTGAAAAAAGGAAAATCAAATCCGTTCTACGTTCGTTTTTATATTATAAATATATTTTTTTATGTTTTATCTTGTTTTATAGATATACTTCCTGTATTAAAAGAAGGCTTATCTTGTTTCTGATAATCTTTAAAAGAAACATAGCAAGTTTATGATCGTAAATGATTTACCCACCAATTAAAAATGTGAACAACTTTGCATGGCAATTAATTATATCTAATACATAGTAAAAAAATTTTATAATTGTTTTAATTAATAATTTTACCTATTTCCTTCTCATTTGTAATACAGCTAACTTTCCTGTTTAGTAGAAATGTGTGTGACTATATCAGGTTGGTTGTATTTTGGTCTATAAACTTATCTTTTGAGTCATTTAAATTGTAAAAGTTGAGTTGGTAATGTTAAGTTTTTTATTTTACAACTTCCTCAGTGGCGTGGGAGCATAGGCAACGACTGTGCTCGAGGTTAGGGTTTGATTCCCGGGTTGGATCAAGTGTTTGTATGAGCTGCAAATATTTGTTACGGAGTTTGGGTGTTTTCTATGTATAATATCATATGTATTTACAAAATAAAAGAGTATATATTCGTTTACACAGTCGTCTAGTACCCATAATACAAGCTCTGCTTAGTTTGGGACTAGATAGCATTGTGTATTAGATATCCGAAATATTTATTTATATTTGCCCTCTCTAGGTAATAATTCTCTTTGTTGATGCAGATATGTATTACATACTGTAATATCATGTTGATTGTCTACTTCAAAACCTTCAGAATTTTTTTAGAGAATATAATTAAAATCATCATCACAAACTCACACTTTAGTAGATCGTGGTGGGTGATTGGGTCGTACACCAGACTGTTTCAGCTGCAGGACAATGGACCTAAGGCGGGCCACATCACGACCGCGTCGCGGTCCAAAATCGCACAACTCAGCAACGCGTGTCCATTCGTTGCCATCTTCTACGCTGCCCTCAGAGCCGCGTGCCAAAGCCTTCTCGGCATTTCTTAAATGGAGACAAAAAAAACATTCACAATATTCTATCACCCCTGTGCAATTTCAAAGGTGTATCCAACAAATATATGGGGTCAATGTATGTCCCAGATAAATGTGCTAGTTGAAAAACTTAGTGTATTAATGGATGTTATTTATTTTTCTGAATGAATATTTTTTAATGTTTAAGACAGACTGTGTATTTATGAATATGATTTGGTTCTATTTTTAATATAGTTTTCAAAGTTCAATGAGGTTTTAATATCACAATATCATCCCTATTAGTTCCAACACCTGTCTGGACAAGATGAACATCACACTGGAGGCTATAAAATGGCTGAAAAACAACAATGATGTCCACTCCATCACCCATTAAAACCTCCTTGTTAGTTTTTATACTTTGGTAATACTCACTTAGCAGACTCCCTGAGAGCATTAAAAAGAAAAGAGTAAATTAGTATGTATTTATTGTCAAGAATCAATTTAACTTCGTTGCAGAAACTATTTTTAATATTTTATGAAATCTTAAAACTAAAAACTGTACAATACTGCTTAAAAAATCCATAGTTTATATTTGACAATATTTCTTCTCATTGTCTTTACCCTAACAAGTGATAAAAAAAATCCTGTTGCTATACCCTCAGTAAACCAAATAATACAGCAGCATAAAAGTATATAAGCAAATATTCAGTAAATCAACTGAAAAACACTGCTAGCGAACCCAAAATTACATGATATATAAAGTTTTTATTAAGACTGATATATAACCTTCTTATAAAGGATACCTTGTTCTGAATATTTTACAATCAATACTCTTTTTATAATTTTATAAGTATGTTGTGTAGATAAAATATGGCTTTTATTAACCCTGTACAATTTTTTTTACTCTTTTTATAATTTTATAAGTATGTTGTGTAGATAAAATATGGCTTTTATTAACCCTGTACAATTTTTTTAAGGTGTACACACTGAAATCATTACTTTAAAGGTAATTAAAAGTTGATAGACACCATATTGATATGAAAAAATAGTATAACCCCACTTGTTCAGTACTCCATGCACTGCATTATGTCTATATGAAATTATGTAACATTGCAACACCATGCTTTCTCTTAAAGTTAAAGTAAGTCATTGACAGATTGTCTTTTGACAATGACACTAGGCTAAGGAAACCTGGCCCTTCCTTCATCCAAATGTACAGTATCCATTTATTGATTTGTAACCTAGATAAATATATTATATAGTTTTATACAATACCTATTGGCAGCCTTAGTTTTAGAAATCTGCTCATCGTGAGTTTTGTACCAGTCTTCAAGTTCTTTTTTGGCTATGTTCAACATTTCCTCTCGTTTATTCTCCTCCTCTGCATCTGTATAAGTAGTTTTGTAACCGATAACATAATCTTTGAATTTTTTTAAAACATCATCTCAACCAAGAGATGTCCACTACTTTGTGTCCAGCTGTGGACATCTCCACCAAAGGCTTTCAACAACAATTGGTTCTTTTACATATAAGATTCTTATTGGAAAGTTGGAAGACTATCACATATTTAATTAACCCAAACAAGAAATTTTTCTTAAACAAGAATTCTTTACGAATTCTAACTAAACTGCTTTGCATGTGTCTTGTATTGGTATAACACCAAAGTTTGTACCATATCAAAGTCAAGCCCAAAAATTCATATTCTTTACATACCTTTTTCTTCCAACCTCTTCTTCTGTTCTTCTCGCCAAATTTTTATTTTCTCTGGTTCTTCACGCTCCTGCTGCATGGAGCTGAACACAGATGTTTGAATGGGCTCATCATCCATCAAACCATTTGAATCAAAGGCAGAGGCGCTTGGAATTTCTATAAGAATAATAGCTTTGAGCCTTACCAGAACATGTACACCTGATAACTTATAGCTTCACTTGAAATATGAGTTTAAGTAGGTAAGTTTATCGTAAACACCTATAGTATCGATTTTCATTTTTTTAACAAATACCTTTACTTTGCAATCTCTATGTGCACTTTAACAATATATTACGTATATAAAAGTATCTTACCGACAAAATCGTCCAAACCATTTGTAGAGGAAGTAATTGGGGGCGGTGCAGTAGTTTCCAACTCATCTTCAAGACCTGCCAGTTGGTTTTGTTCACGAGCTAAGAACTCTGCCGCAGGATCTACCTCGGGTTGAACAAAATTATCTCCGAAATCATCCATTTTGAGAGACGCTATCAAAACTATGTATCAACAAATATATATTAGAATGATTCACACAACTTAGAGACAATGGAGACTGGATTGGTGGAGTCGGAGCAAACCGCGATGACAGCGATCAGAGATGTACCTACCTACATCAAATAAATTGACACGATGACAACCAATAACACGATCACAAGGCTGTAGAGTAATGTAACTTTTAAGATAAGGACTTAAGGCTTAATATTAACCGGTAGAATAGTCCAATATTATTACTTTTCATGGCCACATAAAAAAATTGATTTTTTGTTTACCATTATTTCAAAATACGATTAAATTAGACAGTTTATTTGCTAATAGCGTGTATAGCTACTTTGGTATGTAGTTGCGTAATATTTTATGAATGTACTAGCTGGCCCCCGCAAACTCGTCTGTGTTTCCTATTGCCCGTAGCGTGACGTTATAACAGCGTGAACAAATTTGGGTATAAAAAAGATTATAGTGAGTCAACCTCAAAAAAAAAATTTTTTTTGATCTTTTAAAGGGGAACGATTAAAATGAATACCTAGGTAAAAAAGGAGTGAAACAGAACTAAAAAATATAATCTCTGGCAGCACTCTGTCTGACGCTTGTCAATCACGTCAAGTCGGTAATTGTGGTGCGTCCATACAATTTGGATACTTTTTTGTTGATATTGCATAATCACTTCACAGAAAAATAAAGAAAGATTTCGGTTATGTTACAATATTAGGTAGGTAATAAACCTGTATGTACTTGAGTAAATATATTTTTTTAAGGTAAATCCGTCAGTACTATAACACGAATTGCACTGGATGGACAAAGAAATAAAGTTGTTTTCTCTATACCTAGAAAATAATTGGATGATTTTTACTTGACACTATGAAATATATTGTGAGCTAAACTTATTGTTTTTTTAGTTTGACATTGGATACACATCATCATCCTTGTTTAGGCACCAACTCTGCGGAACCTTTTGCCAGTGGTTAGAGAAGATCTTGGATTCAACGGAAGCCGTGAACAACCTACGGAAATTAAAAAATACCTACATTACCATCCATTCAAAGTTTCATTTATTATTTTCATACCTTAAACGGTATTATGAATGTGAACGTGAAAGGTTGTCAGTGAAAACACTTCTGTAATTAAATATTTTATTTAAATCGAAGTATCAAAACCTTTACTTTCGTACTATTTAGGGTGGCCACATGAACGATAGTGGGGCCATATTATTTTTACGACTTTTTTGCCAAGTTGTATATTTTCTTACATTGTTTTTTTTTAAACTTAAGCGTTCGTTTACGCAGCGCTTTTCTTCGACTTGATTTACAAAAATGTACTATTATTTTTAACTGATTTTTTTTTACAATCATAATAAAATATGGCTCATATCCCTCCTGAATAGTGTCACTTTCTGTTAGGGAGACGATTTTCAAGCGCGGATCAGTACTTCTGATCTCTTTTGAAATTACCCTTTACAACGAAACTTTACCTCTTTATAATATTAGTACAGAAGTATAGATTAAGTTACTATCTTGTTGTGAAGAATGTTCTGACGACTTGTTTCGTACTTCAGTGAATTTATGTTATAAGTAAAATTTTGTTACGAAACTTGATACGCACAAGTGAAGCGATCCTGAACTGAAAGTCGAAAGATAACCTAAAAAATGACGTTTGTTTGACTTGAATAGGACTATCGGAATTTTTGTTGTTGCATATCTAAATATTATTAAAATGAGTTTGTGTTTAAGACCTAAGTATTTACGGCCAAATTTAATTGGTTACTTATTCCGGTACTCAACTGCACCAACCGAAATCGCAGAAACAAATGACCATGTATTGATAGATGATTCTGATGCTGCACAGGCGAGAGAGGCTGAAATTGAAAGAAAACGTAATATTTCCCGTTTAGCCCCAGCTCATCAAAATCTTATCCATGGTCGGCGGCCTTATGAAGAAGCGAAAACCATAGCACATCTTACTGTTAAATACAATAGAAAAATGTATGGAAAGTATGGGAGCGCGAGTGGTGTGAATCCAAGTAAGTTGAATTTTCAAATTTAAAAAGGTACTAATAAGTTAACTTAGCCTTTAGTAATTCCATAAAGAGAAACAGTTCAGGTATAAACTTAATTAGTTTAATTCTTAGTTAGTTTGATTCTAGAAAGCAAATATTTGGTACTTTTTGCGAGTGAGAGGTTTAATCTTCATGAGAAAGTCGTTAAAACGACTCGCTGTGGGCAGTTTTGTTTTATTCTTTCACCACATATTTTATTGTAAATTTTTCTAAGAATTATTTGTCATCTACAAGTACTGTATTGGTTATGATTAACGGCTTCTGAGGCATGAGCCTTTTAAATGTTTATACACATACTAGGTTTGCCCCGCATCATTACCTGCGATTTGTGTTTCCTTGTGCATTATAAAAGATATTAAAAAAGAAATTGGTCGAACTGAATTGGTAGGGCTGTTCTTGAGTTTAGTCCTTAGCAACACATTAAGGAATTAATTTTTATATAAATACATATATTTGTACCAGCTGACCCGTGCCTAACTCATTGGGCACTAACTGCTGGCCTGCTTTTCTTAAAGTTGCTTTTACAAATACAGTGTAAACTATATATAACGATACTGAAGGGACTGGGCCTTTTATGGAGACCCAGCTGATTTATTAGCTTTATAAGTCACTGGCATTTTTTTAATGTTCTTAAAACAGTGCGGATTTTCCGATTTGCCTATTACCATTAGCTTTCTTTTTTCTGTGCCATCCATAATAGCAGCCACAAGCACCATAATACATTCCTTGGAAAGTTTTCCTCCTACACACTTTTCCCCTATAAATGTCAGAGTTTTATCTGGAGTCAACTTATAGAAAATTCCTGCTTCATCAGCATTAAAAATGTCACTTGGGGCGTATTTTTCTGTGAATTTTGACCACACTATTAATTAAATCATGAGTTACATTCGCATCAACACTTCGTGCTTCGCCACTTATTTTACCATAGTTGATATGATGACGTTGCTTGAATTTTCCGAGCCATCCTTCTGATGCTTTGAAAGAAGTTAAACCAAGTTCTTCAGCAAAATTCTCCGCTTTAGCTTTCACGAGCGGCCGCGAAATAGGCATATTATTCTGGCGCTGTTGGTGAAGCCATGATAGTATAGCTTGATCCAAATCTTCGTATTTAGGTTTCTTTAATTTCTTGAAAGATTTCCCCTCGCCTTCAGCCTGGAGAATTTTTTCTTTGTTTTTCCATATTGTGGATAAGGTAAAACGACTAAATCCAAAGCGTTTGCCAACATCACTTATCTTCTCTCCCGTTTCTATTGAGTAAAACTTTTTCCTCAATACACAGTGATTTTCTTTTACTAGCCATGTTTACAGTTTGAAAGTTTGTAAGCAACTAAGAATATGTTAATGTATAGATAATCCATGCCCCTACTTATTAGTCATGGTCAAGCAAGATCAGTCTACACGTGCAAGCAATCCCAATTTGTAAACAAAAGAACGAATTTCTTAGAAAGATTGGTGATGATGCATGATGCCGACTGTCAAGTTTATTGCAGGCTAGGATAATTAAGCGACAAAAAAACGCACACAGCTGCGCAGTTTTTACTAATTTTACCAACTTAAAAAGTACTTTTTATTACTCAATTGTTGTCGTTATTGAGAGTGGCTGTAATGCTATGTAAAGTGTATCATTGTATGGAAGACATGCTTAACCAACCAAAGCCAATATATTTTGATGCTTTAGAGAGTTTGCCGTTAAATCGAGTGATGTTACATGGAGTTTACACTGTATTATTATATTTAAATGAATTTTTTGTTCAATCTTAATAAAATATGTATTTCTTTATAATATTAGTACAGATATATAAATAAGTAAGATTTTAAGTATTTTTATGAAAAATTATTATAAAATAAAAATCTGTATATTCATAGTAATAAAATAAAAGAAAAAGAGCCTTTATTCAGGCAAAATACTTAGATTTACATGCACAATTAATATTTCATTTGATTATTATTCATTTTATAGGAATATCATATAAGGATATTCATAGTATGTTTAGTAAATATTCATTTATTTCCAGTTCTGTGCTTCCCAACAAGGAAAGAGATCATTGAGAGAATAGAATATGAAACTGTTGCTTACCCTTTCACCATAAAACAGATGATGGATCAAGCAGCAGAGAGAAGGCGAGAAGAAGAATTAAAAATACAGCAGAGGGACAAAGAAGTGGCTGCAAAGTATGTTAAACTGGAAGCCTGGAAGAAGGAACTTAGTGATAAAATAGCAAAGAAATTGGCAGATGCAAATACAGCTAAGGTTTGTTTAATTTATAAAATAACAAAGTTTTGCCTTTGGTTCCACACCTATGTCCTTCCTCAAGTATCCCAAGGCAATTTCATCGAAAACAGTGCTGTGAGATTTACCAGCTAAAACGTAACAGACAGAAAGACAGACAAATTTACTATCAAATTTATAATATCAGTATTGATCATCTAATATATAAAATTCTTGTGTCACTGTGTTTGTTACAAAACTCGTCCAAAACGGCTGGACCGATCTTTATAAAATTTTGTGTACATATCTGAGAATTGGCAAACATCTATTTTTGATACTCCTAAATATTTTTTTTTTATGGCGTAACATTGTCTGCTGGATCAGCTAGTATTATAATATTTCCTTAGTTCAGTTTAAATATATAAACTAATTCTCATGTCATGTTGTTGCTGCATGCTGCATACTGCTGTTTCTCATGATGAACTCTGAAACTAGCTATTATTAAATAAATGTGTGTCATCACAGTTATACCAATAGGAGCTTAATTGAAAAGAAAGCCTGTGCGAAAGCCTATAATTTTTATTTAAATTCAAACAATTAATAAATGATTAATATTAATTAATTAATGTTTTTAGGCTTCATTAATATTCATATTTTCTTTGTTCCTATTTCAGGAAAAGAAAGAAAGACTTGTTGATGAGGTTAGAAGACACTTTGGTTTTAAGCTGGATCCTAGAGATGAGAGGTTCCAAGAGATGTTGGCAAAGAGAGAGAAAGAACAAAAGAAGTTGGAGAAAATGGCCAGGAAGGAAGCTAGAGAGAAGCAGATGATTGCCAAATTACAACAGAAGAATGTGCAGATTGGTGAAAAGTGATTTAGTTTTAACATTGTTAATATATTTTTTAGTGTAATAAAACTGTTTAGTCAAAGTTATAGTTGTTTTAGTTCCGAGAGTGGTAGTCTAAATAATAATAGTAGTCGGTACGACTTCGAGAGTATTCCGCACAAGGATCCTTTTCTTTCAGAGTGTGCTGACCCATGCTCTTGATTAAAGGCCCCTCTATTGTCCGCTCTAGCCAGTTATAAGGGACCACTGCCAAGTCACTAGTTACAACACAACTTATAATGGATTCGTAGCATGTTGCCAGAAACGCAAGTGGTCATTTGGTTTACGTATTTACGCATTTCGATATTTCAAATAAGTTAAAGCAAAAACAAATGTACCTTCTGCTATCACTATCTTTAAACTTAGTATTCACTTACTATAGGAAATGTTTTTTGTGTGAAAGTTCCTAGTGTATTATAGTTTATTTTACTGACGAGTTGTGTAGGTATCTGTTGAGACGCGTAACTGTTAACATGCGTTTAATGGCAAAATGAGTATTTAAGCAATGCGTTTAACACATACATTTAACTCTCATGTGGGAGTTAAGGTCTTCGATTCGCGCAACTGTTTAGTTTTATTTAACCAAATATTTAACGCCTTTTCGTAATTCAATTAAACCTAAATAAATGATAAGACCACTATTTGTAAAAATATTTTATATTACGTCGGGTGCACAATAAAGAGTTATCATAAATAAAGAAAATAATATAAAGCTATAATTACACACGATATTATTCATACGTAAGTAAAAAATACGTCATTCATGTTGACTCTTCATCCGAATCCGACGATGAGTAAAAAGCTTCCCGTGGGTTGATGGTCACCGCGTGTTGGTGTTCGTCTACAGAACGTCGCGTTAGAGGAGAGCAGACCAATGTGTCTGAACTCACACTGCTGCATGGACTGCTCTTCTCGTTACTCTGACAAATAGAAATTAAAATATAACTATTGTCCATTCGCCTTAAAAAAATTGTGACTAAAAATTTGATTCGATTCGCCGTACTTTTTCTAGAGGAATAGAGCTGAGTCAAATACTTTTCGGTACTTTTTTTTTACCTCAGACCTCAGAAAATTGATGATAAGCAATTCTGTAATTGTCTTTGAATTGTCTTTCAATGTCAGACAGTTGACTTCACGGTTGGCCTAGTGGTTTCAGTGGTCACCAGACCTCTTCCTACTGCGCCAAGTGTTGTGGTTTCAAATCCTACATGGGACAACACTTTGTGTTGTAATACATTGTTGTTCTAAGTCTGGGTGTACTTTGTGTCCGTTGCGTGTATGTTTGTAAAGATTTCCGTGACACAGTAATGTATATTCCTAATGCGGAGAAGTTTACTTACTGTTTTCATCTGCGCTGATACAATTTCATCTAAAAGTTTCAGCTCAGCGTTATGTGTATTCCTCGTGTCGCCCATTTGCTTCTCAAACATTTCTGGTTTCTGAAATGGATGCTAAGAATAAATTACAATTATGTATAGGATACTATTATCCTGGATATTCGTAGGTAGGTAAGTACTATTATCTACATATTTCGGATCTATTTAATGCCCTATAATTAACGGCAATAAATTAGTTAAATATATAATAAAATTTAATTTCTGAATTTTACTATTACAATTAGGTAATGATCTGCAGGTTTCACCAAAGGTTCCTTTAATGAATTAAGTCAGAAAACAACTAACAGTTTCAACGGCAACCCTCAACTGATTCTCTCCAAGCATATGCGCCGATTTTGTCATCTTCTTAACCATCTTACTGTTTCGAATCTTAACGTGAGAGCTTTGTGCCCTCTTGGGAACGACATTGACGCGCAGTTCGCTTGTATACGATTGCTCTTTAACTTCTTCAGACTCTTCCACAGATTTCGGTGATTCTTCGGCTTCTGGTATTTTGTCTTTATTTGCCACAGATTTTTCATTAGCACATTGCCTAAGAACAATAAATGTTTGTTTAGCAGCTAGATCCACGTTAAACGATCGTCTGCAAGATATTAAAAAAAAACAGAATGGAAAAGCATCGCTCTTTTTCATTTTATATTGAGTGACTCCTTGCAGCCGCAGATCCGAGGTTTTAATGTATACCTCTTAAAGTGCTAAGTATATCTCTGTGCCCAGCAGTGGACTACTAAAGGCTATTCATAAACTACACAAGACAAAAGGTGTTAACGGGGATATAATGCCTACTTTTAATGTAAAAGTTTGCTCCGTGATGGCATAAATACATTTCTGGATGTCAAACCGTAAACTTTTCAGGCGATTGACGTAATCACTATTCTTAATTACGATTACTATAATATATATATATATGCTTTACAATACAAACCCATAGCACTGGTTACTCTTAATAAATGAGTAGATGTCTTTGAAGGCCTGCTGTATGTAAGACAACGTTGTTTGGTCAATAGGGACAGAATTCGACGAGCCAGAACTAGTGGACACATCACCTGACGGGAAACTTGCCCCGAGCGAAGGTTCTGATTCTAAAACCAGACAGATATTAGCGATTACCAAAGTATCGTTTCCATTCACATGATTCTATTTGTACATAAATACAACATTAGACTATTTAAATTGAAAATTAAAACTTATCATAAATTTCTAAAACGTTAAAGTCAAATTATATGAATGGAGTGCCACAAGGAAGTAAATTAAGTCCCAATATGATCTTGATTTAAACATTTCGGAGTTTGGATGTTTTCTATGTATAATATGTATGTATTTACAAAAAAAAAAGTATATATGTATTAATATCAGTTGTCTAGTACCCATAGTACAAGCTTTGCTTAGTTTGGGACTAGATGGCTTTGTGTGTTAGATGTCCGAAATATTTATTTATTTATTTATTTATTTATAGAATCTAAAAGTAATTACCATGGGCGTACCGAGGTTCTTCATGAAATTAGATTTTTTAAAAGCACCTACTCAAATAAATGAACTTAAAGGATTTTTCAACTGCCTTTCTTCTAACTTTCAAGGGTCTTCAGCAAAACGGTATAAGACGTTTCACACTCAATCATAAGGATTTTTCAGTAAGTATAGGCATAACGCAGCCATTTGTCACTGGGTAGTTATAGTATATTATTGGCTAATTTAGGCTATACCAAGCTTAAGGTAATAATATATAGATTTAAAAACTCCTAAAAATACATTTAGAAGTATACCAGTAATCTGCCCCAGCTTCGCACGGGTTCATTATGGACAATATAATACAGCATTTGTTACTCTGAGAAGATGTGCGACTTAATTTTTTCCGACGTCTTCAACAGAAATCGTTATATTTTAGTCAATATATTTTACCGAATTCAACAAATTATACACGAAAACCTACCTCAAGAATCGCTCTATGTATATAAAAAACCGCATAAAAACCCGTGCCTGCCGAGTTTATCGCGGACAGACAGACGCGGCGGAAAATTTTGTTTTATAATATGTAGTGATAAGGCCTAAAAATCGCATCCCACTACTTTACCTTCCAAAGGTGGAAAACTGGGGTTTCAGACAACATACGGATGTTGTGAACTCTAACCTTCTTGGCGCACGATGTGGCTCAGCTGTATCCAGTAAAGTTGCCGCGTCGGCAAAGGCCACTGATTAAGTTGTAGGGAACCGAGTACGGCATGTTCGCTTGCTGCGCCCCTAGCGCGTAAATAAAACGGACTCGCCACACCATTTTTCCAAAGTTGTATATTGTACTGCTAATGGCAGAAGTTCTTTATCTACAACTAACTTTTATAACAGAAGACAGAAGAAGATGGTAAGCACGTAAACAAAATCCAGAGAGGAGCAGCTGTTCTCATATGTTGTATGTCCCCCCCTCCAAACCCCCTCGGTACGCACATGGTAATTACCGTAACATTTGCATCACCATCACCATCTTTTAACATGCAATGCAATGACAAAGACGGAATTGTGGAATAAACTTTTTTAAACTTCTTTTTCTTTTTACCTGATGATGCCGCGTTATTGAGCCACAACTTAACTTGCTGTTGCTTCATCTCTTTCATTTGAGACACGAGTTGTAAGTTAAGCTCTTCGAGTTGTTGTCGGTACGATATTTCCTCTTGTAATTGTTCTTCGAGGTTGTCGATGTATTCCCTGAAATTAAACCACGGTCTTCCTTAAAAAATACGATGAGATCTTTAATTTTAATGACATTAATTGACTTATGAGATTGAAATTAGGACAAAGGTAATGCTCAAACCTTTAGATTGAATCTTGTGATGATGCGAGTTCTTTTATATAGCTAAAAAGGTTAACATAAATACGATGTGACGCATCGTTAAGATACTCTAAAATCAAAATCAAATGGTCCAAAAATAGTGCAGAGGCAAGAAAATTAAGATTTAGTATCCAGAAACTCACTTCTCTTTCTTTGCTATATTATTTCTGTAGTTCATATTAGGTGGACCTCTTAAATTAGTCACAGTTTTATCTTTCATTACACCATTCCTGAAAGTGGAAATTTCACAATCAATACAATATAATGCATCAAGGAACCTTAAGGAGCTTAAGCTACAGAAATTCCCGCATTTTAAGACTTTGATAACATGTCGGAAATTATGTTGCTCAGGCTAGAATAATTGTTGCATTGTATGCATTCGCAATGAGTATGGTGACCACTAATCTTGGATTCTGCTTATGCTTTCCATCAGGCAGAGTCACTTTGGTAGGCTCAATTCTTACAGACTGACAATATATTGATAGTTTAGCATAACTACTTCCGAATAATAAAATAGTTAAAGATATAGACCTAGAGTGTACCTATACAATAGGAAATGGGAAATATTAACTTACTTGTTCGCAACTGGTTTGTTGTGTCTATCAATTAAATGTCCACTACTACTGCTGGATAGCCACGAGAGCTGTAATTGAAATAGTTACATCAAAATGTATGTTTCATCTTAATGGTTTGTTACGTTATCGTAACAAATTATTTTTTATTAAACAAATACACTACGTCGAATACTCAACGTGAGTTAAGTCTACATTTGAAAATTAACCGAGCAAGTGCAAGCAAGTACAATACGAGTATTACACCCTTATGTGAAAAGTGTCTGAAATAGATTGTAGTGCCAACAGACCACAAAAAACAGACATACAAAAGTATTTAAATTTAATATCACGCCACGATGTACTGCTGTCTGTAGTCATGGCGTCAGTCGCCTCCGCTTACTATATTGTTTAAAAAAATAGTAATTATTCTACTCGGTGCGCAACCGCAACACCACCAACACTTATTTACTTTTTTGGATTCGTTTGCGATTTTAGTATTTAGATTTTTATTTGTCGTCACCTAAAGAAGCATTATTTATTTAAAATATGTTTTAGAACATCAAGATAACTAATAATAGAATTACCTGATCCACCGGTTTTCTTTCATGGTCCCGCAACACTGTCCTTATTTTTGAAAGGGTCTCGCACGTCACTTCCGCATTGTGCCTCAAGTCTAGTATTATTAGTGTGGTGTTGGATTTTAACATACCCAAGGCGGCTGTCCCCGCCTTTTCGGTTAGGGAGCAATTTTGGACGTCCAATGCTATACATACATACAATACCTCATATTTTATAATAACACAGAATATTCAAAAAGCATTGAACAAAAACTTGCCTAATATTGTTTGATGTTTTAAGTACGTAGACCAGTGTTTACTCAGAGGTCGATCATACTGAATAAATTTGACTTCCCAATAACAAAAAGTAGATGACAACCAGGACGGATTAACGTGCTCTCCGAGGCACGGGCGGAAACTACCGCCATCTTCTATACTCCGGGCTGCTGTTAAGAATTTCTTGTAAGGAAAAGCCATTCAAACGCCTGGTTGTAGTAGAATTAACAAAAAGAAAAATTGGAAATATTGTGTTGATTACTAAGGATTTCAAAAAGGTCTCATATTTACTACCTTTTATCCACAAATCATCCGCAAGGACTTCAAATAATTTAGCGACACCAACGTCGCCGATCTGGGGGTTGGAACACACAGTTATTCTACGCAGTCCTGCCATCGTGTCTAGATCGGGTAGACGATAGCGCAGAGTGTGCGTCCAGTTCTCACTGTACCTGTGTATTTTTTGATACTGCAAATAAAAAATTAGTATGCGTCGTAACAACAGTAATAATCTAAAGGTATAAATAATAATAACCTAGTCAGAGTGGATTGGAGTTTGTGTGTGAGTGAGAGAGAGAGAGAGAGAGAGAGAGAGAGAGAGAGGGGGAGAGAGGGGGAGAGAGGGAGAGAAAGAGAGGGAGAG